>JANVCL010000003.1:29051768-29063613 GCA_026546855.1 Erythroxylum incrassatum | reverse complement strand
CTTAATAAACTCAAACTCCTACTGCTAACTAGAATTCCTAACTAAGCAAGGATTTAGAATCCTTAATAAACTCCTACAAATGCATCCATAACAAATTGATTCTTATTTCTATGAAAAGTAATTGCGAATGTGTAGTTCTGTCAAGTATTTTTCAAATGTATTGTTAACCCTTTATTGGAAAACTTGATATGTCTAAGATGTCTTTTAAATTTGATAGGTCCTTTGAATTAAACTTTTGGATGATATATGATGTTCATTGCTTCCTTGACTTTGGCACTAGAGATTTATGATTAAGCACCTTTTAAAGAAGATGTAATGTGATGTATTTTCTTTTAGTGAATGCAGGCACATCTAATGAGGGCTGCTGAAGTGAAAAAGGCAATTGAGTGGATTATGAGCAACCTCAATGGACACTACGCTGCTGATTCTGTTGCTGCTGCTATTGCTCTTGGTGCTGCAGCTGCTGAAACACTTCAAGAGAGTGATGGTCAAAGTGGTTCTCCCCTTTCATCCTTGGGTCAGCGAAATTCTACCAAGGTTCCTTCATCTCAGGGTAAAGAAAGTGATTCAGTGGGGTCCTCAAATATATCAAAAAATTTCAGGTATACTCCTTTCCGTTTGCTGTTATTTTAGATTTATAGTTTTGCAGCATGCTGTGCATCTTGGACCTTTCTCTATAAACTTTCAGTAGCCTTTCTTCTGTTGAGGTAAAGGATCATTCAGAGCTTTGTGCATGGCAGCGATTTAAGGTTTGCTTGCAAGGTTTGGGTCATGGAGGTCTTACTTTCCAGATCAGTAATTTTAAGGAAAGTTAACTATGAATTTGTGTTGTATTGAACCAAGTGAAGGGATCATTAAATGGCCTTTCAAAGACGTGATAGGTAGATCCTTTGTAGGAAGGAAGACTGCCATTCCAATGTCAGAGGTTATATGGTCTTGTGGGTGTTGAAGTGATTGAATATTTAGAACAAAAGAAAATACAATCACTAGGAGTGAGTTCTCTCTCTCTCTCTTTTTTAATATATGTTCTAGCCATGATTTGTGAAGGATGGCACTAACCCTGTTTGACACCAAAATGGAAAGACTAAAAATACAAACAAGAAAAATCCTATAGACTATTTGGTCCCACAAGTCAATTCTTTAAGTAACAAAAGCAGCAATACCTGCAAAATTGACATTTGCAGGAGATAAGATGTTCAGCCCCTTTTTTGTGGTTATCTTATTCCTTCTGCAAAGCATCAGTTTTGATTCTCTTCTAACCATCAGTTTGTAGTTCGACCACTTCTTATAATAGTTTTAAAGTTCTGATTTTTGATAGGGCTGATGTACTGCGCGAGAATGCTGAAGCTGTTTTTGCAGCATGTGATGCTGCTCATGGAAGATGGGCAAAGCTTCTTGGTGTCCGTGCTCTTCTTCATCCTAAGTTGAGATTGCAGGAATTCTTAAGCATATACAATATTACCCAGGAGTTTATCAGTGCCACTGAGAAGGTACTTATCCTTTCAATTTGGCACTTAGAAAGAAAGAGCTGATTCGATTGCTTTTCTGATGCTTTTGTAATTCTTATACGCAGATTGGGGGAAGGTTGGGGTACAGTATTCGTGGAACACTGCAGTCACAGGCTAAAGCTTTCGTTGATTTCCAGCATGAATCACGAGTTAGTTTCTGTCCAGCTTAATACAGACAGAGTTGTGTAATTTTTGCAATACCCTGCAAATATGTTTTTAGAAATAAATTGTTCATTGGTTGTTGTAGATGAACAAAATAAAGGCAGTTCTTGACCAAGAAACATGGGTCGAAGTAGATGTTCCTGATGAATTTCAGGCCATTGTCACTTCATTGTTTTCTTCAGAAGCATTGTTATGTGGATATGTGGATAGTTCTGAAAGTCATATGAAAAGCTACAATGAAGCAGTTGCAAGCAATGATGGCTCAGTTGTGGCACAGACCGAATCAGAAAGAACTCAACAGCCACTGGCAAGAATGGATTCTAGTGACATGTCCTTGCATCCTGCTATGCAAGTCAAGTCCAGTTCTATTGAGACATCTGAAAACAATAAAGCTGATGTTTCTATATCGTCTGCTCAAAGTAATCATGATCACGCGAAGGAGCGAGGAAAATCTACCTCCCAAACCCTTTTTTGTGGAGGTGTTGGCTATCACATGGTAAACTGGTCAGTTATCTTGTTCTACATATTTTCACCATTGGCAGATTTGTCTCTGTAAAACCTTGTCTTTTACTCTTCCAAACCTTTGTATGCCATACTAGATGTAGCCTTGAAGCATTTTCTATTTAAAGCTCTTAGCCTAATCATGGCAGTATTTTCAATTTTTACTTTGCTATCATCCAGGAACTTGACTTGTTTATTTAGTTATTTTTGGTCTTAAATGACTTTTTCTAAGTTTTGCTACATGGTACCATTTGATCTTATCCTTTTGTTTCTAAAATTCCAGTGGTTTGATATTGTTGAAGATGCTATCAGAATACATTGATATGAATAACTCTCTACCCGCACTATCATCGGAAGTTGTTCATCGTGTTGTAGAAATACTAAAGTTCTTTAACACGAGGACTTGTCAACTTGTTCTTGGAGCTGGTGCTATGCAGGTAAAAGCTTTTAATGATTAATGTTAAGTATTACTCATACTTTGCAAAATGTATAGCGCAAATGTTATTCTGCATAATAAGATGACCTGTAAGTTAAAAAAAAGTTAATTACGGTGAGATCTCTAATTGCTGGTTTATTTTATAAAAGCATTTGTCGGGTAATTTTCATGTTAGTTCTAATTCCATTTTCTTTCAATAATTAAGCTCTAATTTGACTAGTTTTGGTGAAACAAAGTTTCCTTTCTATAAGGAATTATGATAAATTATGATGTTATACTTGTAGGTCTCCAAAATCATACAATAAATATTGGCTAAAGAATCTTTTTCTTTAATTTCCTACCATGTGGAGTTGGATGATTTACAGACTGTTTTGAGGAAATGGAGGATAATCCCGATCGGGAGAGAGTACAGGGAAATTGTGTGACACAATATATCTGACAAGTATTATGTGTCAGTCCAAATGGAATTGTGTTGTAAAGCTGGATTTTGTTGTTTTGGGTTCAATGGAAAGCATGGAACTTTACCAGGATTTTAAATCTTCTATTCTAATGTCTGCTTCAATTGAGCTAAAAACCCAATGGTCTATCTATATTCTTAACGTTAAGCTTTGTGAAAAACATCAGTATGACAAGATTGTTAGTGTTTTTTTTTTTTTGGGTTGAGGGTCCCAACTGTAGGAAGGCGCCTTTAAGCCATCCACACCTAGACTAATCCCCGCTCGCACCGGGTCAGCCCGTAAGGGGTAAAGTGCTGACCAAACAAATTTCTCCATTCCCAGGGCTCGAACTCGAGACCAATGGTTAAGGGATGAGACCTCCAAGAGATGTTCTTTCTCCTAGTGTTTGCTATCTTTTAATCTTTTACCTATAAGTGCAAAATGCCAAGTCTTGGGGTGTCTCATTTTTTCGTTTTTGTTGTGTTGGTTTTGTATTACAATATATTTACTTTCTTTAACGTCAAGATTTTGAAAAAGATTTGTGATTAGTTCATCTCAGAATCTTGGGTTACATTTAATTGCAGGTCTCTGGATTGAAGTCTATTACCTCTAAGCACTTGGCTCTTGCAAGTCAAGTCATCAGTTTTACCTATGCTATTATTCCCGGTATGTTTGCCACTTCACTGAATTTTAACTGAACTTTTTACTTTCCTGAAGATTTAATTGTTCAGATAAATGAGAATTTCGCATGACACTTTATAATCACTTCGTCATCAATTTTATTTGTTGTTTTCCATCTATGCTTATCTTAGTTGTTCCATACATCGTCAGCATCTATTTCATCTTCTCTGTGATGGAAAATTGGATTTTCTACGTCTACTAACTATCAAAGCAAAAGAAAAAAGAATAATATTTTATCTAAGACTGTGTTGGCTCCACTTTTATTTTTGATTTTTGGTTTTTGTTTTCACATTAAAAAAATACTTTTTTGGTTCAGTTTCAGTTTAGTTTCTAATTTTTTATTTTGATTTTTGCCTATTTCATAACTTCGTCAAACAAAAAAAAATAATTTTGGTTTTTGTTTTCATAATCTAATTTATTATTAAATAAATATATATTATTTAATTTTTTAGTATTAATTGCCAATAAAAATTATAGTGTGCTATAATGAAGTTAAAATTTAAAATAAAAATTAATTTTATTTTTTGAAAATTTGATAATTATTTAATAAATATATTTAAAACCAAATTATCCTTAAAGTATACAAAATACTTATGTATGAATATAAAATTTAAATATCAAATATTTAATTCTAAGTAATAACATTGGTTTTAACAATTAAAAAATATATTAACAAATAAATATTATTTAAAAAATTTAAATAATTTTTGCATAATTATTTTAATAAAGTATAATGAATTTATTATTAATATTTATTAATAAATATTGTATAAGAGATTTATAAAATTAATTTTTTTTCTAACTTTTATGTAACATCTAATTATTATCCTTGATAAAAGTATTATTACTTTGATATTAATAATCAAATATATTGTTGCTTTTGTTTCAAAATAAATAGACACGAAAATCATTAAACGAAAATAAACAACCAGAAATGGAACCAAATGACCATCTTGCTTGCACTATGTAAAATTCAGATTGCAATTTACTAATGCATCGAAATAATTTGTTGAATAACTTTTGAGTTTAAACAATCCTATCTACAGGGACACTTGGAAGAATGGTAGCCATATATCACCCTATCTGTGGCATCATAAGACACCTTTCTCTTGTAATAATAATAAGTACCTTCATAGAAAATGCACATTGCAATTTTCATGCTTATAACTCCTCTATTCTTTGTAATTGTCATTTGCATCAATCTTTTAATTTAAGTTTGAGAAAGTTTTGGGCTTTGGGATTGGAGAAATAGTTAACGTGCTCAAAGTTACTGAATTTATTTTCTTTTGCGTTGTATCTGGAATAAGAAATCAGACGCATCCTTTTCCTTAAAGTGCCAGAGACAAGGAAGGCCTTACTTGTGTTAGAAATTGATCGAGTGGCACAGGTTGGTAGTGCTTTTTTTTTTTTTTGGTTGCTTAATATTTACTTCTGAAACGAATAGTCCCTGGCATAAAGGCTGGTGGGGTTGAGTGCATTGCTGAATTGAGACAGCTATTAACTAGAATTTGTAATGAAACCATATAATCATCAGGAGTTGTGAATCTCATATGAACTTCAATTCATGCGTACCTTCAATATTGTAGCAGAAACTAGTTTTGATGTTGGAGGTGTTTGTAGTTTCAGGATATCAATATTGTTACTTACGTGATGCTAGTCATTTGATCTAGGATTACAAGGTTCACAGGGATGAGATACACACAAAGCTTGTCCAAATAATGAGGGAAAGGTTGTTATTTCATCTACGAGGTTTGCCTCAAATTGTTGAGGGCTGGAACAGACCTGAGGATCCTGACTCTCAGCCCAGCCAGTTTGCACGATCCCTAACCAAGGTATTTAATGTCGCTGGACGTGTATTCTTGGTCTATGAGTTAACGGTTGTATGTCCTTAATGCTTTGCATGCTTGTATGTGGACATGAGACTAGGCATGATTTAGTGTGGGTAGAGATGCAACAGGACTATTTAACCATGATATTTTGGCCCCATCCTGTAGTTTGGCTCGAGACAGAAGTTGATTTCCTGTTGGGCATTCTCATTCAGCCCAAAGACACTCTTAAATGTTTAGACAGTCTGTAGGGCATGGTATTGTTGTAAAACAAATAAGTCAACTTGCACTTTCTTAATTGAAAGTTAAAAAAGAAAATGAAAACAGAAAGTGGTGCTGCTAGTCAGTTCTAAAATTGCACTGGAAAGCATTCGTAGGTCTGTTATGTTGGTTGAAGTTGTAGATTCCATGCTCTTTGAAGATCAATTGATGAAGTGGTTTGGTTTGTGTCTCAAGCTTATAGCTTCAGCAGCTGTTACACATACACACACAAATACATATCTATATATATTGTATATGGACATCGACGAATATATATCAAGGACCCAATTTTGGTTCTTTCATGTAGCATATCCTTCATATTATCATGTAATCATGAGTACAAAGTGCGGGGACTTGGTTGTCAAGGTAGTCTTAGATCTGATAGAATTGAGATGGATTTGCAATATGTACCATGTAGAAGTGTGTTGATGGGTACAACAACAGTGCTCAAGCGGCATATATGTTCTCTTTGAAGTTGTTTAATCATAATTTTCTTTTAACATTTTGTCCTAATTTGTAGTTCAAATTGTTTCCAGGAGGTTGGCTTCCTCCAACGTGTATTATCTCGAAATTTGCATGAGGCAGATGTTCAAGCAATTTTTAGGTGTGTCTTGATTTCAGAGTGGTGAATTATCTTTTGCTGCAGTTGTTTTAGTGTCTGTTTTCCTTACTGTCAAGGTACTAAGTGACTAACAGTTCGGGAAATCATCTCTTCATCACAATGAATTTTGTGCTATTCTTTGTACAGGCAAGTGGTATTAATCTTCCATTCGCAAATTTCTGAGGCATTTTCACGGTTAGAGATTACCACTCCACAAGCAAAGAGCAGGTAGTTTTATTTTTTTACATTGTGGGTGTGCATATTGATTCAGCTACTGGATTCTTTGTGTTATTATCATTCAGAAGCAATGATTTTTTATATTTGGATACTGTTTTTACAATTTATTTTGGGACACTAAGCAGTTTTCCTATTTTGGGATCAGATTGTATCGAGATGTTAAACACATTCTTGGATGCATTAGATCGTTGCCTTCTGAGAACTCAGACAAATCTGGTATTTCTCACTGGGGAAAGCTTGACGAATTCTTAACACAAAACTTCGGGGATGAAGCCAGTTAATGTCTGTTGTCAATTATCAAATTGATGGACTTGTGAAGCAGATGTATGTTTTTTTGGATGCACGAGGATCAGAACTGGATCTCATCTTATATACCGCTTACTTTGTAGAATAGATAGAGGTAATGCAGTCACATATGTACTTTGTTTTTCTGCTTGTCAAATTCTTTATTTGGTGCTTCTGTTCTGTCACAAAGATGTGATGAAAAGAAAACAGGTAAAATTGTCTATCATAAAGATGTGATGAAAAGAAAACAGGTAAAATTGTTATGACTTGTTGATTATATAGCTTTATATCCTATACATAAGCTGTGGAGTTTTGAGTAGGGTGATTTCTCATGCCTTTGCACCTGAATCCCTCTTAAGTAAGGATGATTTTGAAGAAACGTTAAGTTATACCTTTGCGTATTTAATTCATTCAAGTAGCAATAGTTCATTGTTTTAATATGACATGGTGGATAGAGCGAAGCTTGCAACTAAATTTGATTGCAGATCTTATATTAGCACTTCTCAGGTTTCAATGCTTACCCAAGTAGTAAACATATTTATTTTGGTGTATGATGGACTTGAAGTTACCTCTCATGATTCTGTGCTTAACATAGCCATAAGAACTAATTATCATGTGGAATTCAATTGGATATTCCCTTTTATGTTCACAAGCAATGCTGTATTGGATTCCTTTTAATAGTTTCAATTGTGTTTCTTGATGTTGTTGCAGGTGGTTTTGGTTTGTTTAGGTAAATAGTTCACTAGTATTGTATCACAACCAAATGTTGCGGCGGCAGGAAGTTTGACGCGGAGTTTTTGTAGCAGTTATCCAGTTCATAGTATAATTCATTAGTCAAAATGCTGTTATAACATTTGATCCTTCAATGTATCATTTGGACAATTTACGAGTTCAACAATTATTTATTTTTCATCCCTTTTTGATTGCTAATATGATTCTATAATTTTAGCTGCCATAGTCCCTAACTCATCCTCAAATAAAGTGCAAATGCAGTTATATCATTTATACAGCAGGGCACCTTCAACCAAATTTAGTGGTATTTGCATAATTACTCTGATTCTCCTGATGCATTTTTCCCAGTAAAGGATAATTAGACCAAATAACGTGAGAGTAGACATGTTAGAAAAAGAGATGCAGAATGGTTTTAGGAACAGTAGCAATCACTTCCTCTCTTGTAACACTCAAGAGTTCTCTGGAAGACGGTATCCCTTCGTTAAGCTAAAGACCCTGACCTTCTACCTAAGGAAGTAGTTATGGAACTCAAGAGCTTGATTAGATTAATTGAGGGCCTTAGACTCCTGAGCTCTCAGGTCCTTATTAAGGGGGGCTAAACCTTCCTAGCTATCTGGATTGGTGCCAATATCCCCATTGACCTTGTTTCAAAGTGCTTTCAAACCCTTCTTGATAGCTCCAAGTTTCCTTATTAATTAAAAATTCAAATGATCAGAAACCTTGAGGTTGAAACTAGCCCTGATCACCTCCTCAAAACCATTAATTGAAGCCAAAAAACAAAGATTCTAAAGGAGGCCCTGGGATATAATGAAGAGCTTAAATTCATCACCTCAATTATTGAATGATCTCAAAAAAAGTGGGGGGACCCAAGCCAGCGTAACAACCTGGGAATTGTCTCATCCATGAATCATTAACTAATACCTATTCTAGTTATTCCCTAGTGTGCCAATACCCTTGTTGATTGTATAAAAAGAAGTCCTTAATCAGAATTTCTATAACTACAGTACAACTTCAAAAACAGCTAGTATAACGATGGATTTAGTAATTAAAAGCATAGTGCTCAATCATTCACTATTTTAGGTTGGCCAGATGCCTTGCCTCAGATGTCTTCGAATTTAACGCTATGTTTAGTTACTGTTTCCAGTATACAGTGACAGAATAAGACAAAAATTTGGAGGTAGAATGGAACAAAAATTGGTAACAGTGAAGTGTTTGGTTATGATAAACAGAATAGATAAAACTATCTCCATCTCGAGAATATAAATGTGTTTGATTGTAGTAGACAGAACATAAAAACAGTGTCAATCACAAATACTCTTGCAGTATAATATGATTAGAAATATGTAATTTATTGATTATTTTATAATTGTATCAATATTTATTTTAAGCGTATTTCTAATTTTTTAATTACGATCAAATAAAATGAGAAACCTAAATATTTATTGAAATGTGAAACCTAAAATTAAATGAAATGACTTATTGAATAAAAAAAACCTACAAGCTAGAAATTTTAGGACATAATAATTTAATAAAACATTTAAGTATTCATGGAGTTAATTACATAATAGGTAAAAAAATCTTACAAGTTAGAAATTCTAATACATAATAATTTAATAAATCATCTAAGCAGTCATGGAATTAATTACATAATAGGTAAAAAAAATCCTACAAGTTAGAAATGCTAATACATAATAATTTAGCATTCATGGGATTAATTAAATAATAGGTTAAAATAAATCCTACAAGTTAGAAATTCTATGACATAATAATTTAATAAATCATCCAAGTATTCATGGAATTAATTACATAATAGGATAAAATAAATCCTACAAGTTAGAAATTCTAGTACATGATAATTTAATAAATCATCTAAGTATTCATGGAATTAATTACATAATAGATTAAAATAAATCCTACAAGTTAGAAATTCTAGTACATAATAATTTAATAAATCATCTAAGTATTCATGGAATTAATTACATAATAGATTAAAAAAACCTATAAGTTAGAAATTTTAGGACATAATAATTTTATAAAACATATAAGCATTCATGGAATTAATTACATAATGGGTTAAAAAAATCCTAAAAGTTAGAAATTCTAGTACATAATAATTTAATAAAATATCTAAAAATTCATGGAATTAATTACATAATAGGTTAAAGATACATTCAAGCCTTATGTTTTATTAAGAATGTCCTTAACAATAATACCCAAAATGACTCCAATGACAATGAGTTAAAATCCTTGACTCGTGCCTTTTTTTTTCTTCAAAGTTGCAACTTCATTTAGTTCTTCATTGGAAGTGAAAATTGATTCGGTATTGATAAGGGTTCATTGGCTGTAGAAACAATTTCTTCATTTGGACTAGTCCATCTATTTCGATCCATGACATAAACACTTTCCACTTTAACCAAAATCTGAAACCCCTTGAATTTAGTATTAAGAAAGCCCTTAGTTACTAATTTAATATCATCTCAATTTGTGAAAATTCCTATTTGACGTCCAAAGAATACAACATAAAAGTTTTATCTACCCATAGTTAAATACCTAAAAATGAATCATATCCTCATCATTCATACACGTACATAAATTTCAAACATTAAATAGTTAATAAACCAACCATTCATCATTGATACACAAGTGTACAAACAAAGTCAACAAATCATCATATCATCATTCAATATCACTTGATAGGAGCAAAAATAGTTAAGTTAGAAGCATTGTTACCATCCTATATTACCATATAATAGTGTACCATAACATACAAATTAAGCAATCAAATATAAAGTCAGAGTTCATCATCTAAGAGCCTCCGCACATAAGCCTGTTTTTGATCTGCAGTTAATCCCCAGAAAAGATTCCCAGCATGAGCATTTTTTGTGAAGATCATTGCAATCCTAACAACTTCTTCAGTGGAGAAACCTAAAGTCTCAAGCTCTTCACCTAGCTTGGGAATTTGGTGTCCTACAATAGAATCAGCAATGATCTTTGCATTCTTTATATTGGAGTCAATTACACTAGCAAATGTGGCACCAACACTTTCTAATACTTCAATATCCCTCATCTTCCTTTTCCCTTTGTTTTGTTGATTCCCTTCTGTGTTACTAGAAGAGGCGGCAGAACCAGCGAGATGGACTGAAGCACTTGAAGTGGGAGTGGCCGATGGGCCTGGTGGAGACGATGGGGCAGCAGAAGGTTGTGAAGCTGATAGTGCATCACCTTCAGTTTCACCAGTCTCAAGCTGAGCAACAACATCTGCAGCATCTTGAGCTCCTGCATCAGTGGCTCTATCTTTTCCAAAGACACACTCAAGTTTAGAGTAAATTGGGAAAGGCTTTCCAGGAGTGTAGGACTTATTAGGATGTTTCTGGAAAAAAATCAAAACATGTTCTTAGCATTATAAACATTAACTATTATTAGGATGCTTCTATAAACAACCTACAAACAACCTACCCTCGTCCATTCGTCTAGCACTTGCTTGATATTACAATAACACAGAATAAGAAGTGAAGGATTTCAGTACATTCACAGAAGAGTGACTAACAGTGCTCTAATCAATTCCTTGTAAAAACTGTATGTAATCTCACTGATTCTTTCCTTATCCTTACATAAGACCCCTTCCCATTCAATTAAAGAATAGATCTTATTCCTGTTCCTTCGAGCTAAAACGGTATTAAAGAAGAACTTAGTTATCATCCCTTTCATTAAGCTAAATAACCCTGACCTACCTAAGGAAGTAGTTATGGAACTCAAGAGCTTGATTAGATTAATTGAGGGCCTTAGACTCCTGAGCCCTCAGGTCCGTATTAAGGGGGGCTTTATAGAAGTTATGCTAAACCTTCCTAGCTATCTGGATTGGTACCAATATCCCCATAGACCTTGTTTCAAAGTGCTTTCAAACCCTTCCTGATAGCTCCAAGTTTCCTTATTAATTAAAAATTCAAATAATCAGAAACCTTGAGATTGAAACTAGCCTTGATCACCTCCTCAAAACCATTAATTGAAGCCAAAAATAATAATAATAATAATAAAATCTAAACGAGGCCTTGGGATATCATGAAGAGCTTCAATTCATCACCTCAATTATTGAATGATCTCAAAAAAGTGGGGGGACCCAAGCCAGCGTAACAACCTGGGAATTGTCTCATCCATGAATCATTAACTAATACCTATTC
>JANVCL010000003.1:29012378-29027657 GCA_026546855.1 Erythroxylum incrassatum | reverse complement strand
AGAACGAAGCACCTCTTATAAGGGTGTGGATACCTTCCCCTTACAAACGCGTTTTCCATGCCCTAACGCACCGGATCCCATCAGAACTCCAAAGTTAAACGTGCGAAGGCCAGAGCAGTACTAGGATGGGTGACCTCCTGGGAAGTCCTGTGGAAACCGTGAGGGTGCGAGGCTCTAGAGGCTGAGACCCAAAGCGGACAATATCTACAAGCGGGTGGGCGCGAGGCCCTAGAGGCCGAGATCCTGTGGATGCGAGGCCCGAGAGGCCGAGATCCTACATTTAGATTCTTATATTTTGTATCCATTTGATTGTATTAATAATATAAATTTACTTAAAAAAATTTCTTTGAGTAATAATTGTAGTTTTTATTTATATGTGGAATATATGAAAATAATATTAATAAAAATTGTTATTATTTTAAATTTTTATTACTATGATTTTTGAGATAAAGTTAGTGTAAAATTATACAATAAAATACATTGAAAAACTATCTTGCAATAACAAAAAAATTCTAATATTATTTTATAAATTTAAAAAATTATCTAAAATGATATCCAAATAGATCAATACTATATTATAATCAAATCTAGTACTAATACCAATACAATATTTATAACATTGTTCAGGACATTCAAGATAGGCTTTTGTCCTACCATTTTCATTCTTCAAGGTAATAAAGAAGAAGATCAAATCCTAAAGCCCGATCTTTATTTCTCCACTAAATAAACAAACAATATTTTATGTGAAATTAGTCAATTTACCATTTCTTTGCAAACTTGAATGCTTTTCTTCACAACTTGAAGTTCTTTTTTTTTTTTGAAGAAATGTCTAAATTAAGTAGAATATTTTTCAAAAGACAAAAAATTAATAATAAATGTAATTATTCGATTAAAATTAATTAATAATCTATTACATATTATACATATTTATTGAAACGAAATAATGATTAATTACTTAATATTATATGTCAATAATATTTTAAAATATAATGTGATTTAACCGAAAGATGGATTAAAAAACTAAGATAATAAATAATAGAGATACAAAGGGCATGATAGTAATTTTAAAATGGTAACGGCTAGTTGGACTTGGACTCTAAAATCACCGTTGCACATCTGGACCCTGCTTGCAGCTTGCTCGCTTGCATCAATCAGTTGCTGCACGCTCTCGAACGGACAAAGCTTAAGTGTTCTCTCTCTCTTATTGGTTTCCGTTTTGGGTTCGATCGATCTTTCTATGGCTGGTTAGGGTAACAGGGGTCTTCTCTTTTTAATACTGGTATTCGTCTATCTGCAGTATCGGCACAATAAAGAGGAGAATTTTCGAAGAGGACTAGACCCAAGTGGGAAATTTTCCTCTTTCCTCTTCAAGCTCAGGTTTTTGTTAACTATGAACATTTTCAAGAAGAAAACGTCTCCAAAAGGTCTGAACTTTAAGCTTTTTTCGATTTGGTTTTTGTTTTTTCTAATGGGTGGTGGGGGATGGGAAGATGGTTTTGCGAGATTGGAGATACATTTTCTTGTGTCTTGTTTGTTTCTTCTACCTTGTTCACTATGGTTGTGAAATTTTGTTTGATTTGATTTTGTGTTTCCCGCAGAGGCTCTCAGGACCAGCAAGAGAGAGATGGTTGTTGCCACCAGAGGTAAGTTTTCGTAAGTTTTATACATTGCCAATTTTCCTTTTTCTTCTTTTTATTTTTTAAGTTGTAGTGTTTCTTAATAATTCTTGATATTTGTAGGCATTGAACGTGAAATTGCATCTCTTCAGATGGAGGTACGCAAGCTGTATAAGTTATGAAGGAATTCAATTGAGTCCTTTTGTTCTTTCTTATTCTTGCTTACTGTTTAGTGGGCATGGAATTCAGGAGAAGAAATTGGTGGCAGAGATCAAGAAAACAGCCAAAACTGGAAATGAGGCAAGTTTTGATTTCAGTGCAGATGCTAATGATTGTTAACTGAGTTTTTCTGTTATCAGCTTACATGGCTACATCAGATCAGATTGTCAAATTTTTTTAGCAATGGATATTAGGAATGTGATTGTCATGGGGAACTTTTGGTTATCGCTGCAGTCTTTTACTGTCACTCAGAACTAATTGATGTGCATTTCAAAAACTTCTTCAAATTCTTAACTTGTTTTATGCATGTATCACCCAGGCTGCTACTAAAATCTTGGCTCGTCAACTTGTTCGTTTACGGCAGCAAATAACAAATTTGCAGGGTAGTCGTGCCCAAATTAGGGGTGTAACAACCCATACCCAGGTCATTTCTTGACTAATCTTGTGAGTAAGATAATATGATTGTTTTTACCATCTGTCTAAAGTGTTTTCCTGTTTTGTTTACAGGCACTATATGCCAGCACTTCAATTTCTAGTGGAATGAAAGGTGCTACTAAGGCAATGGTGGCAATGAACAAAGTATGATTTCAAACAGGAATCTAGAATATTTTGTCTTGTTTGTTACCTTCTAATTCTGAAGTTTTCTTACATAGTCCTTTGTTCACCCGATTAATCTTATAATTTTATGCTTTTCATTGTATATTCTTGACGAATGCTTGGTAAAATGGAAGTTCACCTGTGATGCAATGCCTAGTTGTAGAACAAGAGCGTCAAATTTTCACATGATTCATTTGCAGTATAGCTTTTCAATTACCAATAAATGATGAAAAGGAGAACAGTTTCAATATATGTTAACGTCATATCACATGTTATTTGGCATATGAATGTGCAAAATGAAGCATATTACTTGCTGTCCAACTTGTTGGTTGGTGCTTATATCCTTCGTTGAGCATGAATTGCAAAGGAATTTTCTTGAAGTTTTCAGCTTTATTGCCATGATCTCAAGTTAACCTAGCCTTTCTTTTTCAGCAAATGGCTCCGACAAAACAAGCTAAAGTGATAAAGGAATTCCAAAAGCAATCAGCACAGTTGGACATGACGGTATCCTTTCTTTCTTCTGCCCCACTGCATTATTTAAAATCATTTGATCTGTAAAATCCTGGTAATATTCTTTCCTAGTTATTAAATTAATATAACTAAAGCTGGAAGAAATTGCATCTAAAGTTTGGCCATTGGTGCTCAGTAATTATTACCAACACAAGATGGCCATTAACATGGTTTGTTACATGGGTTTTGAACTATTGTTGGTGCTGGTTGAAGTAATTTCCATGGTGCCTAATTTATTATATAATATATAATGTACGATATGAAAGACATAATATCCCTTTGGTTTCCACAGATAGAGATGATGTCTGAATCTATTGATGAAACTTTAGATAAAGATGAAGCTGAGGAAGAAACGGAGGAGTTGACTAACCAGGTTAAATATGGAAAGTACCACCTGTTTTTACTTTCTTACCAAGTCCACCTCTAATTTGCTAAAACATGACAGGTGCTTGATGAGATTGGAGTGGACATTGCATCTCAGGTTTGTTTGTTTGAGACAAATAGAGTATCATATATCCATTCTAGTGTTCCTTTGTTTTCCATAGAGTCTAATCAACTTTCAAATGCTTCCCCTCTTCATGACAGTTATCTTCAGCTCCAAAGGGTCGGATTGCATCAAAAAGTGCTCCTAATGCTGCTAAGGTTGCTACAAGGTAAGTGCTTCCTTATTTTGTCTTAAAAATCCAGTAATTAATGTTGGTTCAAAATGCGGTACAAAACCCAGTTACTCCATCTTGTCCTAATACTTAATATTTTGGTCATTTCTCTGGATAAGGGATGAACTTTTTCTGTATCCAAAGGAAAGCAAGAAGGAAAGTAAGAGACAGAATCTTATTTGTATTTGAACTTCATCTTAGTACCCACATCTTTTAACTTCTTTCAAACACAGAAGTCCCTGGTTTTATGCCAATTTTTGAATAGTTTAACCTAGTTTTAATTAAATAGTTTTCTTCAGCTACGTTTGCTGATTATGACATTTATTCTTCAAACTAAATGCAGTCCTGAATCCACTGATGTTGAAGATCTAGAGAAGAGGTTGGCATCCCTTCGGCGCATCTAGTGGCCGGAGCTGCTCGAATCTGAGTCTTAATTCAGAATCTCAGTGTACATTTAACTGAAAAACAAAAGAAAAAAGAAGTTTGAAGCATAAAGGATATATATGAGTGATTACTATCAGAAGTGCACTAAACTTGCCATGAAAACCATATCTTAGAGAACACTATACTACTTTGTAGTCCCTTCAGCTTTGTACTATTAATGCTGAATTTCTTTCTTTCTGAATGGTAGTGATTTGCTCTCTTACTCTGCCCCCAAAATGTTGTTTGTGAAGCATCCCTTAAAATAATTATGTTTTGGAATGAAGTTGACCATTTTCTATGTCTAACACTGGTTTAATAGTGATGGATTCAACTTATTCCTGCTGTTATCAGCCAAATTTTTACCAAGAAGTTGTTGTTACTTCCTGGTAACTAAGTAGTTGTTGTTACTCCCTGATACTCTTAACCTTATTACTGTGAACATGTGTACTAGAAAGTTTTAACATTGCAAGAAAATGAGATGACTTGAAATTAAAAAATAGAAATATACTTGGGGAGTAGATACCAGACTCACCCTAGCGTGGAACTTGGGTTCCGACGGATTGAACTTGAAGTGAACTCTACCGCAATCCTTACCTTTATCTCCTCTTCTGCCATTCAAGCAACGGCCAACAATCCCATAATCATAGGGATTCACGAGCTTTTTACTCATAATTAGGCTGTTGTTTATTGATACATTTATCGAGAGAGTAATAGATGTGTTAATTGGCTAGTCAATTATGTAGGCTATTTTGACCTTAGAATCACTTATTTTAGCACTACACTCATAAGGTGTCACCTCATCCTTCTTGAGGATTAGTCGGGAATGGTTTCTCCCAAACTAATTATGTAATGTTTCGGTAGCTATCCCTTTTCACAAAAAAAAATAAAAAATATATATATATATATATATATACTTATCTTGGTTTGAATTCAGTTTCCATTTTTTTCATCAATTAATCATCTCACTTGATAAAAGTCAAACTGTCCTAGTTGTTCTAGAAAACCTTCTTTTCCAACCTATGGTTTTATTTAATTTGTTAAAATTCATAAAAGTTGAGTATATTTAACCCATAAAATAATTAATTAAAATAAGAAGAGAGACTGTAAAGCAAAATTGAAAATATTGAAGGACGAAATTACAAGAAATGGACATGAAAGACGAAACAATTTTTTTTCTCAAAAATAAGTTTTCGTCTGGTTATTGTCGTTGACAGATTCTATACCAATCCCAAGAAGGAGATTAAGAAAATTCTTACACAACACCAAAAGACCTCATCTTCTTATTCCCGGCGTATAAGTGATACCCAATTTCTATATATATACGTACTTAACAACCCTCTTCGTCCTTTCTCTTGATTTCTTGTTCTGATTTTGTTTTGACCCACCTCCAATTTTATCTCCACAAGAAAACCTTTATTATACCTATCTGTTTTGGGTCAATTCTCGGTTTATTTATAAACTTTGGTCCTCTCTCTTCAAAAAGTCCGTTCCTTTCTTTCGAGGTAATATCTTTGTCTCTTTTTTCTGGGTATTTTTTCCTGATGAATAATCGCGTTTGGAATTTTGATTTTTGGGATTGTGATTGCAGGAGGCTGGACTATTAAATTCGGTTTGCTCCCTTTGGTGGAAGCGTCCTAGGCGTTTCTTCTTTACGCTGTTTAGGTATCGATTGCGATTAGAATTGCTTCATTTCAGATTGTGACCCTTTTGTTTCAGTTTGTTTTTTGGGTTATGGAAGGACATTTTAGAGTCTTTTGGGTTATGGAAGGACATTTTAGAGTCTCTTTGTCCCTGTGATTGATGATTTTCTTAGATTTCGGATGCTTGAATTTCGTGATTATATGACTGCACGTAGATATTTGTCTTCAGTTTATCTGGGTTGCATTTGAGTAGGTTCAAGGTGGAAAATTTCCCCTTTCTGTTGTTCGTGGTCCTGGTTACATTGAGAAATGTGTGTGAGAGATAGAGAGCTGAAGTACGAGTTCTATATCTCTGAGTTAACAAAGGCTATTGGTTTTTCATATGATTTTAGGTGTTAAATTAGGAACCCTTGTGAGAATTTGGTTTAAACCGTATTCAGTCTTATGGATGTGATTTATAAATATCTCATCAAACAAAATTAGGTTGTAGTTGTGTTCTAGCTTTGGATTAGCTGTTTGCACCTTGTTAATTGGTTTTTAGAATTCATGTCCACAACGAGGTTTACAATATATTATAAGAGTGCTATATTGCATATTCTTCCATTTATATATACCTTGTTGTTTAAGTTGCATTTCTTTCTTTAATCCTTCTGTTGAATTTTTATGTGATAATGAATTATCGTTGTATTACCAAATAAATTTGTCGTTATTGTTTATTAAAGTTTGGCTATGGGTGTGCATAAGAGCTTTGAACTGATAATTTGATGTTGGGTTGGGTTAAATGTATTGAATATATTACATACTGAAGTTTTTTGCATTGCAGGTATGCAGAGCCAGATTGTGTGCAGTGGTTGCAGGAACATTCTTCTTTATCCAAGAGGAGCTACCAATGTCTGTTGTGCCTTGTGCAATGCAATGACATCTGTCCCTCCTCCAGGTATACTTTTTTGTCATTCTTGTTTCAAATATGCTGTTGTTTCCACATCTCAAATCTCTTGCAAAAGCAGTTAAGTTTGAAAATTTGATAGTTCTAAAATATTGGCACAAGCTCATATTAAGCTTGAAAAACTTTTGTTCACCAAATTTCATGTATGCTGAGATTTGCACTAAGATTTTAACTAAAGTTGTGAAAAAGAAAAATTAAAAGTTGCAATTGTGTTACTTGTGTCATTTCCTCTATCCCTAGTTGTATATGTGATGCATATAGTATCACATATCGAGTGTTGCTTTTAGTGCAATAATGAGGTTCATCCATTCAATTTGAAAGTCATGGTTCTAGTTTCGAGGTACCCTTCGTCAAACCATGTGGAAGTTTGAGTACATCTAACCCTTGTCAAGCCATACTAATCAAGACTTGGGAATTGGGATTTTATCTTTAACAGTTCTATTCAGGATTATGCTACTTATTGATATTCAAATGCTGTACAAGTCACAAGGGAATTAAGCTTCTTGGGAGGAGATGCAAAAGGCTTCACTTGTCTGCATCTTTTAGGATTTGCTGCTAAAAGAACCCAATCAGAAGATTCCAATTGTAAGAACTTTTGTGAAGAGAGTAAGTTAATCCTGGTGAAATGTATTTGCAGGGATGGAAATGGCTCAACTTATATGTGGAGGTTGCAGGACATTGCTGATGTATACACGTGGAGCAACAAGTGTGAGATGCTCCTGCTGTCATACTGTGAACCTTGTACCTGGTATATCATAAAATTTTCACATGTTAGATGTCATGTTAGTCATACTCACTTGAAATGGGCATTTCTGAGTTTGCAAGCTTTTGCTGTTCAATGAGTCATCTTAAGAAGAAAATTTATGCATTGCTTTTTTACTTGGTACTAGTTCTTAGAATGCTGAATGCTTCCTTGAAATTTAAAATATGCTTGAATGGTTGGTTTGAAGTCAATACAGTGAATCGAATGTTGAAAACAATTGTATCGTTATTGGGCTGTGAATGATCTTAGATCTATCCTCTAAAACATCTCCCTCCCCTCTCTGTTTTCCCCTGACCACAAATAGTTTTACATTTCCTTAGTTTCCCACCATCATGTCCCTCCTGAAATACAGTTTAGATTATCTTTTTTTTTAAATTGTCCGTTTTATTGAAAGGAGATGGACTGCCATTTAGAATTCGAGGTCCAAATGATTGGCCATATATGAAAATAGAATTTACCGTTAATATGTCGTTCTGGAGAACATGAGGGTGCGTATTTCACACATGAACTGCAACTGTTTGTAATTTCCTTCTATACTGGATTCTGTTAAACCAATTTCAAAGGTTATTTTAATTTCTTTGGCTTTAGTTAATGGTGCACTTTTGTGTCTATCGCCCTTTGGCAATTTGTCAAAAATTCTATATGTTTGGTAACTCATTTTAGAACTCAACATTTTACTTCATCTGTTTTGCTTGGGGGTAACTGATTTAATCTGTATTGTGTTTCATTATTGTGTAAAAATAGTATCTAACCAGGTGGCTCAGATCAACTGTGGGAACTGCCAGACGACACTTATGTATCCTAATGGAGCTCCATCAGTGAAGTGTGCACTCTGTCATTATATAACCAATGTTAGTATAAGATCTTTTAACAAATAAGCATTAAGGCTTTGATCAGAAAAGCCTTATTTATAAGTCATCTTGACAATCACAATCTGTAATGATTGCCTTTTGGTTCCTCATATGCAGACGGCTAATATGAGGATTCCACTTCCAGTAAACAGGCCTAATGGTACTAATGGAATGACACCTTCTTCCTCCGTAAGCAACTGGACTTTGCTAGTTTTTCCTGTTAGGAGATTTATGGTATCTTTGACATATTTCATTCTTTCTAATTGTTATTTTCTCTCCATTTTTATTCGACAGTCAATTCCGACTCAAACTGTTGTTGTCGAAAACCCCATGTCCGTCGATGAAAGTGGCAAATTGGTAAGTTTGACTTGATTGCTTCTTTCTTCTTTTGATTTATTCTTGCAGGAATTAAGAGATTGTTTCTTTCACACTATTAAGTTCATTATTCCTTCCGCTCCATTCTAGGAAAAACAATGTGCTTATCAATTGCTCTATGCTTGCAGGTGAGCAATGTCGTCGTTGGCGTTACAACTGAGAAAAAATAGTGCAGTGAGACTCAATGATCTTACTGTATATTTTGTGTTGCAACCCTGATTCTCTTCACAAGGGGAATTTGGAAATGCAAATCCATTGTGTATATCTTGTTGAAATGGGTAACAGTTGACATTACCAGTCAGAGAACCTTTCTCTGTTATTGTGCAACTTTTTAGAGGGATTTGTTGGGTGTGGATATACATTTTGAGGATGAGAATCCGAAGTGGGTGGTTCTATTATATATGTTGTACCATGATCAATACTGTTTGCGCATATTTGTGTTGTCGAGTGAGTGATGTTCTTGCAACATTTTCATATTACATTAACTTATGTTTCAAGTCTCTCCGTTCCAAGTTACCATCAACTTTCAACTACCTCCACCAACCCCATCCATCTTTTACTATAATCAAGTCCTGTCTCTTATTATAGCCATCTTTTACTATAATCAACTATATGAACGTAGACCAGTATACTCAGACACCTCTCTGACTGTTTAAACAGAGATAATGCGAATGTGGAAACATAGTTTCCTCATTTAAGTATAACCTTCACTTACCTAACAAAGAACGAAAATGTCAAGTCAATTTTATTGGGTAGGAAAACTTATAAAGGATAAAATCTTTCGCACCTCTTGAGAAACTACGGGTCATATTACATGATCGCTGTTGAAAATAAGCATTAGCGAGGAGGTCCATTTTGTTTCATTGGTAAATGGTGTTCAACATTATCCAAAACAAACCCATAAGGGAGACAAAATTGCAGACCTACATGCGTTAGCTTGGGAGTTAGATTTTCCCAACAACCAAGAATATCAGATGCGAAGTTAAGTGGATGGTTAGACCATCCAGAGAAACTTGCACTTAAATTATGCGTTCCTTGTTAGACTTAATCTATATATTTGATTTTGGCTATCCACTTCTTTGTCTCACTCAGCTTGTCTATATAATAGCTAACTTCCACTCTCTTGGACCAAAACATCGTAAAAAGCTTCAGTTTCTCTTCAGCACCTGTCTTATAATTTCGCTGCTGCTAGTATAGTACTCCATTTGTATATGGCTCAAGAAAATGGTGATCAGAAACGCGAAGATGAAGCGAAGGACACAAGCTTCCCTGCAAAGAAATGGCTTCTTTTGACGTTGAGGTTGGTGGCATTTATGGCCACAGCATCAGCAACACTTGTTATGGCACTGAACAAAGAGACTAAAGCCATTGTGGTAGCAACCATTGGCAATACCCCTATTACCGCTACTTTCACCGCCAAGTTTCAGCATACTCCAGCTAACATGTAAGCCCTCCTGTAGTTTAAACCTTACCATCCTTCTGGCTCTTCTTCAACATTTCAAGGATATATTATATATGATTCAGTTGCAGTTAAGTGTATACAAACTTAGTGAATGGTTGCATGGTGATGATGACGATACAGATTCTTCGTTATAGCAAACGGAATGGCTACTTTGCATAGCTTGATGATGATTATTGTGGAGATATGTGGACAGAAGTTCCATTTCAATGGATTTCGTCTTGCCATAATTGCTGTCTTAGATATGGTATCTCTTTCTTAAACATATCAACGCATTTTTTTTATAATCAAATACCTTTTCAATACTTTTATATCTTTGAATGAAATATTAGAACCAACCTTTTCTCCTTATACTTTTGGCTAAAGTGAAAACGTTTTGCTTACTTTTGGTCAGATGACGGCGGCTTTAGTATCTGGAGGGGTGAATGCGGCTGTTTTCATGGCGGAGCTAGGGAAGAACGGCAACTCACATGCAAGGTGGAACAAAATTTGTGACAAATTTAATACCTTCTGCGACCATGCAGGTGGTGCTCTTATAGCATCCTTTACTGGTCTTTTGATCCTTTTAGTCATTTCCACCATGTCCATTCTCAAACTCTTAACTAAACCAAGGCCTACAGATCATTCTTGTACCCCTGTCCCGTGATGTGTTTTACCAACTTAAGCACTAATTAAGTCTGTCTTTGTTGATTGCTGTAATGATAAAACCTTGTATTAAAATAGTTGCAGAAACAACAACCTTGTAAGTTCTGTGTTACGTGAAGGGTCAAATTTAAGGAATGTACAGTATGTACTACATGTAAGAGGCCTTTTCTGCTCTTCCTATGAGATTCCGTTGTCATGTTAAACGATATACAAGACGATGGCCAAATCAAAAATTAAACAACCAATATAGTATAGTTCAAAATTACAAGAAGCCTACGTTGATTAAGTCGACCGTTAAAAATTAAAAGTAAAGGAGATCATATCATAGATCTGGGAGATTTTATATATATATATTATACCAAACTTTACGACGAAACTTACCTTAGAAATATGTATTTTAAGCATGATAACAAAATTGTTTTGAGTAGAAGTTAAAGAATTTGAAATATGATATAAGAAAATTGCTCTTATTCATATTGAAATTTAATTAAAAAAGAAAATATTAAATAAAAATTAATTAATTAATTTAAATTTATAAAAACCGATTAGTTTATAAAAACTGGTTGATTAATTAATAACTTAATTGTTTTTTTAACAAAAAAAGATTATTAAAATAAATTGAATTTAAAAAGTTTAAAACTAAATTAAATTTTTTAATCAATTTAGGATTTTTTTGGTAAATTCAATTTAGGATTTTTACTGTTAAACCACGAAAGATAATAAGCCAAAGTGTTGGGTATAAAATATTTTTAGATGAGTCAAAATTATGATTATCAATGCTTAAAAATTCAATCGATATGGTCAGATTAATCATAACTTTGAACAGTTTAATTTTTTTGTTTAGTTCTTAACTTTTTAGTTTGGATGATTTTAATAGCTCTTGTTGTTAAAAATCTATTTTTTATAAATTAATACGTTATTATAAATTAATTAACTTTTATTTAACAATGTCTTGTTTTAATTAAACTTTAATTTTTTGATAAGAAAGAGTAATCTCTTTAAATTATTTTTAAAATTTTATTTAATCTTTAATTAATTTTTTAATGGTCTAATATTAATTGAAATTTTTAAATCTTAAAACTTTTTTTATCGATTTAATTTTTAGTCTAATATTTAAAATTTGATGATTGTCGAATTGTACTAAATGCCGTAATCTCTTAATTTCATTGAAGATAGAAGTGGTTGAATGAAATTAAGAGAGATTGCTTCAAAGGTGTAAAGAATAGCAATCGAACAGTTGGGTTCCTGCAAATTTTTCTTTCAATCATCTTCAAAACCAGGAATATAAATTATATATAATAGTTAGTTGTGCTTGTGTTGTGATTGCTACTGTATTCGTTATCTTCTTCACAATCAATAATACTCTTGTATTATTACTTTGGCTAGCTATTAAAAACAGATTACGAACAAAATTTTGTTAGTTTCTGCAGATTGAAACTACGTGTGTATTATGTCGCAATGCGGATAAGGATGGTGACCACCTGTTCTTCGGATATGAATACACTAAAGCCATATGGAGTAGGATACAAAACTTGGTGGATGCGGTGAACCATTCAGTTGAGTGGGAGCAGACCTTAAATCTATTCGTCACCTTCTTCAGACAGATCAATGAGAAGGCAGTCTTTCGTAAACTGACATTCACCACTTCCATATACGTGATATGAAAAGAATGCAAATGTCAAATCTACCAACAAAAGGAGCTTGACAAATACCATCTAGCTGAGAATTTCGTGAACTGGAGAGCGGCAATGGTAGCAAATAATGTACTTCCCCACTTACTGCAAATATGAGAACTATGTGACAGTTATAGCTCCTGGTATTTTTCTGTGTTGTAGTAGCAATATCAAATGTTAAAGGTTGAAATATGATATCATAAAATGCATGTATTATTGATTATAGTTAAATATAGTCCTTAACATTTTTATTTCAACTCAATTTCACGAATTACAATTTTGTGTGCACTAGTTCATGACAACGAACAGACAACAACAACTACTTAATAAAATTCTTGCTAAAATGCGAAATTTGAGGAGATCTAATAGTACGCAATTCTTACTTTTATAAAAGAAAAATGAATTTAGAAAAGAATTGAAGTTTTACCCACCACATTGACCCTTACACTCTCCCACTGGCTGAACTACGGGGATTCACTCGGGCTTCAATTTGGCATGGTCCCTTAAGTATCGGCGAGTCATCGTAGAAGTGGACTCTTTGGAAGTCATTAACATCCTTTCTGATTCTTATACAGGTATTGATAGAAGTTCTTCTTTGTTGGCAGGTACTCGGAGTTTACTCTAGTGTACGTGGGACGTGCAGCCAGTAGCGAAGCTACTGCTAAGGGAGGGTGGGCATTGCCCACCCTCAAATTTGTTTTTTAAGAAGATATATATGCATATAGAAGTTGCCCACCCTAAAAAAATGTCGTTGCCTATGATGAATTGGATTAAAAAAAACTATATTAAGAGCCTAGCTTGATAATTTCTTAGCTCAAGTCTGATTATTAATAAGGTTTGGTTTGACAATTTCTTAATAATGGGCTTCTTTACAAACAATAAAAAAAAACAGTGTTACACAACTTTACATAAGCTCGACAGTAGCACAGGGCATTGACATTTAATACACGCAAATAAAGAACTTTTTTCTTATTTAATCTTTTTGTATATTATATTTATCATTATTAATATATATATATATATATACATTGCCTCCTGAAATAAATTCCTGACTTCGCCACTGCATGCAGCTTCAACACCTACACAGGGAAGGTAACCAGTGCGTCGATCATTTGGCCAAACCATCCCGGTCATCCACATATTCCAAGAGCCTCTTGTCAGTCCTGATGCTCATCCACAGCGACATGCAAGGAGCCTAGTACCGAAGGACTTTGCGTTAATTGTTGTTTGTTTTGTTTTAGTCCCTTGTAACCAAAAAAAGAAAGAAAGAGCAGTTCAACTTCTGCACTACAAAGGATAGTGTCAAAACTAAGTAGTGTGCACCCCTGACGGAGTAGCTTAGCGGTAGAAAGAGAAAGAGGATTGTGTGAAGGTTATGAGTTCGAGCCTTGAAAGGAAGCAACCTTACTATGTAAGATCAAACTCGAATTTACCTATTTATGAGTCAGAGTGCATGACTCATAGGTGTCAAGATAGTCCGTCAAAACCCAAAAACTGAGTAGCGTTGTGATACATGCATCGTATGCGTCGTCCAGCAAGTTTAATGCTAAATTCACAAGCAAAAATCCATCCATTTATGTGCAAACATAACTCAAAAAATAACTATTTTCGTGTTTTATTAATTTATTTTTTAAAATTAATTAATCGAAAAATAGGCACATAAAACAAATGATAAAAAATATAGAAATAACCAACCTTTAACGTGTTCAACCTTTTTGGAACTTTTTCAATTAAGTGTCTAAATTTTTATATATTTCAATTAAGTTATCAACTTTAATAATTTAATTCAAAACGTTAATTTATACTGACGTGACTAATAAAATAGATATGCACGTGGTATTAAAAATAATTTTTTGAACTAAATTATTATGATTTAAAAAGATTTGTCATTTAATTGAAAATTTTAAAAGTTTAGACACTAAATTAATTAAAATCTTAAAAAGTTAGGCAGTTTTAAATATGTTATCCCAAAAATATATACATGGAATGAAATATAAAGTTTAATGGAGTATTTAAAGATTTTAATTGTAGTTGCAAATTATTAAAATAATTATCGTTGCCGTTTTTAACGCTACATCGTAGGAAAATGATCGAGAAAGCCTACATGTTCATCCCAGTGAGACTGGTGCGAATGCTCTTTTCGTACCTGTTCTCTAGCATATATTTTAAATAACAACTGGGTTTAATCTTAAAAATATTCAGAAAAACATTAGTAAGAAATTTGCTAATAACAACAATAACAATAACAACGTCTTCGTAAACATTCTAGTGACACCCGAGATTAGGAAAGAATATAACTTTTATTATTTTTATTGTATTTTTAATTTTATTATTTTTACTAGAATTCAAAGTCAAAGCCTTTAACACTTACAGGTATCTGAGGAGTTCTGTCCTACACCCCCCTAAAAGGTATTATAAGAAATATGATAAATCGGTTCTTGTTTTATTTGTCGAAAGTTATGTAAAGTTCTTGTCCAAACTCAGCTTACTCTCATTTTAAGCTAAAACATGATAACCTTAATATGGCATCAAATAGAGTTACTGGAAGACAAAGAGATAAAAGTGAGTTTGATGAAGAAGGAAAAGGATGAGCTTAGATAATTGGAAGGAAGAATAGAACTTTAATGCACATTGCGAGTGAAGTGGGTGGCGTATATAAATCACTCGGGTGTGTTTGTCCGAGGGTATAAGAAAAGGGGTATGGATATAGAATGAAAATTGATGATTGGTATGAACCTATCATTAAAGACCTAAGAGGGTGCTTGGTTGATGGGTTTAAGAAAGAGTTAATGGGTATGGAATGAAAAGTGAGTGGTTAGTTGTTGATTATGATTATAAGGGTAAGTAATGGTTTGATAGCCCACGTTTGGAGAATCCTCCATACCTCCAATTTAGTAGAGGAATAA
>JANVCL010000003.1:28994670-29006617 GCA_026546855.1 Erythroxylum incrassatum | reverse complement strand
ATTAAATATATAATCTTGAATTAAATTATTCATAATTTTTATTAATAATTAAATAATATATATTTAAATGATAGTAAATCAAATTATGAAAAAAACAAGAATAGGAACAAAAACCACTTTTTATAATTTTTCCTAATTTTTAAAAACAGGAAGAAACTAAAACCAAAAACAGAAACTAAAAACTCAAATAAATATATCTTTTTATTGAATTTGAAAAAAATAAAAAGCAAAATGAAAACAAACACCTAGCATTCATAACGTAGAAGTTAAAAAAATAGTAACAAGTAATTAGCTAAAATGTAAGAAATGTAGCAAAAAAATTGCTTCAAATTTTCAAGTTTAGGATGATATTCGTTAAACTTTCTCCTTGATGGAATTAATTTTATGAGATAGTTTTCTTTTCTCTCAGTAAAAAAAAAAGGACAAGAAACAGCCTACTGTACATAATCATAGTAAAAAAAAACTCTCGAGAAAGAGGAGTCAACCTATTTCAAATGCATTTTATAATTTTCTAACTTTATTTACTTTATGAATTCACCTTTATTAGATCGAATTCTCTTGTCTTATATAATTCGTGATTCTCTTTTTCAAAAATCAGTTACCTTCCCCATTTCAACATATATTAGCATTGTGATAGTTTAGAATTTCATTTATTCCTTCCCAAACCCTCAAACCAAACACCCCTTATTCTAATTTTCAGATCGTACGCTGGTCCTTCTACGTTCCGCGGCGCATTGTTATTTGTTAATTTGCAGCTCATCATTGCAATAATATACTGATTAATCTGTAATTAAAAGTAATGTGCGTCATAATTTTTGATTGTTCGTCTAAAATTATGCAGATCCTGACTCCGCTTTAACAAATTCAAACTAAGGTCCAACTTCAAGATCAAAAACAGAGGTTACCCGATTGAATTCAGTTGGAAAAGACAAGAACTATGGCTTCTGCTCCCCGTTTTCTTGGGATTTCTACATTTTGTTAGTTTGCCCCCTGTGAACCCTAATCGAATTTAGCATCATTGAAGATTCTCATGTCTGCACGGACACAAACCCATGTTGTTTTCGGCGATGGAATCCATTACGCGACGCCAATTTCGCCCGCCCTGAGGACCAACGAAGTGAATCTAGTACGAGGTGTTCTGCAAATGATGCAAGGGCTGTCTGGTTCCATGTTTTGTTGGGATCAAACTAGGCAGAGCTTTTGTGTTGTCAGAAGCGGGATGTATGTGCCCCAGCTTTCCCTCACAAGCCTTCACAACTTACTAAACCAGTTTTCGTATGCTGCTAATTGTCTAAAAATTGTTGAGGTTTTAGTTAATAAGGTGAAGTTGGAGACTTCTATGCCAACTCTGAGGGCATTTGCATCTGTTGTTTCTCAATGGCTTCAGGTAGTGTGGTTCTCTTCGTCATATGCTTTCAAATTGGTTCCATATGTTTGTTTTGATTTCTCTTGATGTCTTTGAACTCTTTTTTTTTTGGCGACTACAATTTAGAGGTTGCGTGACATTGCCTTGCAAGAAGAAGTGAAAATGTTCGACTCCAGCGTTGAAATTACTCCAACCCTTTTGGGATTGTCAAGTTCTTTATCGAGGTTTGTCTCCGACATTATTGTGATTAAATTGAAGTGAAAATTTGCTTAATTAATCTGAGGGAATTGATTATTATGTGTTCCGAATTTGTTTTGTTATCCGTCACATCTGCCAATTGAACTTTGTTCTCCCATAAGTTGTTGGATTTCATGGTTTCAATTTCCTGGCAATGATTTGACCTCTTCCCGTGGATCTTGTGCTAGATGATTAGTGTGCATGCATACATGAGTTCAATGTGGTGAATGTTATTCACATTGCTATTTCGTTGAGTTATTTTCTTATGGGGTTGCTTTCTCTGGTTATTGTGTTTGGCTATTTTCTGATGGTTTAATTGGTACTAGTCTTTGCTCAGGTGCTGAACTTCTATTGCAAATAGTGTCTGAAGCCATTCCACAACTGTATTTTGAGTGTAATTCATCTTTTCCACCTGCTGAAATGGCTGTTCATATCCTTGACTATCTTTACAAGAAATTGGATGAAGTGTGTCTCGTGCAAGGCGGTGAGGTTGTGATGACTTTACCCGCTTTTGTCTTCAAAAATTGTTGCTGATTTGACTGTTGAAAAGCTATTCTTTATTGTTTCAGGAGGAAGCCTATCAAATGGTGCTTCATATTTTTGTGGGCAGTTTATTACCATACATTCATGGTCTTGACACCTGGCTTTTCCAAGGAATGCTAGATGATCCTTTTGAAGAGGTATATTAGGCTTAAGGATTCGTTGCTGAGGACTTGAATTATGGGTTGTGAGGCTGTAAAGCATAAAGTTTAGTCAATTCTTCCGGGTACTGGAAAAAAATAAAAGAAGCTGCGCCACCTTCTATCGTCCAACTAGTTTATGTTTGTGTCCATAAAGTAGTTTGGTTATGAATTTACGTGTCCTGTTTGATGTCTACCTTTTCTAGTTATCAACCCAGACCAAAAAAAAAAAGTTCCACTATATTTCTGGTGGATGCATTTACATTGATTGTTAATCATGCGTCTCTTGCAAAATGTGCTGTACAAATAGAAAAGTTAACAGTTTATAACAGAACTGATTCATCTTTGTTCTTCTGTAGATGTTCTTTCACGCCAACAGAACAATATCTGCTGATAAATCTGAGTTCTGGGAGGAGAGCTATCAATTGAGGCGGGCTAAGTTCTCCAACTTAGAAATTAATCATGCTACCTTAGGTTCTGCTTTGCCTTTCACAGTTAAAAAGAAGGATACGGAGGAAAGAGATTCTACATCCTCGTCTGGTGCTACGAAAGGATTGAAAGGAAAGGAGAAGAATGATGCAGAACTTTATGTATGCCCCTCGTTTATCAAGGACACTGCAAAGTCGATTGTTGCTGCTGGAAAATCATTGCAGCTAATACGCCATGTTCCTATGTCAGCCTCAGTGGTATCTTTGAAAAGTAGAGGGAGTGGAATGGATGGTTTTGGATGCTCCATTGCTGACACTAACTTAAGGAGTCAGAAACAAAGCATAGCAGGTCTAACCTTGTCTGAGATGTTTTGTGTATCAGTTGCAGGTCTTATAGGCCAAGATGATCACATTGCTAGATACTTTTTACAAGATGATCTTGGTGAATCCAAGTTCATTCCTCCCCTGGTTTCTGACTTGATCAGGAAAGATGTGAAGAATGAGAATAGCGAAAGCCTATCAACTTCAGCTCATTCAGAAAAGATTTGGTACAGGTTCTTTGTTAGCGCATTGTCACAGAAAAAATTGATCAAGTTAAAATCTGCTGAGGAGGGGACTGATTCTTCAAATGCAGAAGCAGTGGACATGGTTGGAAGGGTTTGGTTTGATTTGCCTCTCCCAAGAGCATTCTGTCCAGAAAATCCAGTTATAACTGTGTCACAAAGTTTACTGGAACTCCATAGACATTCTTGGGGGGCATTGAATTTATCAAAAAATTTCAATTTACCCCCTTTAAATGATGAGGTTTTACGAGAGGCTGTATTTGGTGGGGAAAAGAAGAAATCTTCTGCAGTTAGAGGAACAAACTATGCTTTTGGCTTTCAGTTTAGTAAATCTGAATATGTTCGTCTACAGAATGATACAAAGCTATTAGAAACTTTATTTCCGTTTCCGACCCTTCTTCCTTCTTTTCAGGTAATGATCGATCAAGAAGTCTTTGGCTTATAATGATTTATTAAACTGACTTCTAATTGTATCCCATTTATGGAAATAGGATGAGACCCAAGTATCAGAGCTCTTGCCTTTTCAAACAGATAGCACCCTTCCATCAAGAGTTCTTAGCTGGATTCAGACTACTGAACCAAGGACAACTCCACTCCCAATGGTTATCATGCAGGAATGTCTTACTGTTTACATGGAGAAACAGGTAATTTATTTAATGGAGTTTATGAAATTTACGTATTTCACGTTCTCATGTTCTTACTTTGTAGGTGGACTATATTGGAAGAATCATGTTGTCTAAGTTAATGGATGACTGGAAATTGATGGATGAACTTGCAGTGTTACGTGCCATATACTTGCTAGGCTCGGGTAAGTTCTTCCTTCTTTTCCTTTTCTGAAAACAAGGGGAAGGTGGCAAGTTTGGGATCTATGCCACTATGTTGAGCTTATACATCATGGTTGCTATTTAGTTGGGTTTTCCTTGCCATGGTTACTGGTAACTTGCTATTTTCAGGTGATCTACTTCAGCATTTTTTGACTGTGGTCTTCAGTAAGCTGGATAAGGGAGAAACTCTGGATGATGAGTTTGAGTTAAACACCATATTACAGGTGCAGATATTTCTTTCCATTATCTGCACTCATCACCAATTACATAACCTTTATGTATATGTAATTTTATTCTATTTGATGATGGGTTTTATCATTCTAGTGCATGAAACTACTGTTAGATTATGTTGGATGCGTAATTATGTGCTATATCCAGAATCTATCGCCCTTTAATATCTTGATAAAGTTCTCCTTGTTGGTTGCAGGAATCTATTCGGAATTCTGCTGATTCCATGCTGTTAAGTGCTCCAGATCTGTTGATTGCCTCGGTCACCAAGAATCATGGTAGTGATGGTGATGAACAACCTAGTACTCCTACCCTTGCCTCAACCTCTCGTAGAATTCGTCCCAACACCTTTGGACTAGATGGACTTGATTCATTGAAATTCACGTACAAGGTCTTTCTAAATTCAAGCAGACCTATCGTTGTTTCTTCGTTCATCTCCTCACTTGTAGAATAATTTTCCAGGTATCTTGGCCTCTTGAACTTATAGCAAATACAGAGGCAATTAAAAAGTATAACCAGGTAACCTTTATTCACTTCACTTGAACAAACTGTTTCCATGTAGTTTTGTGGTTGACCAACTGTTCTGTCCAATGTAGGTGATGGGCTTCTTGTTGAAGGTTAAGCGTGCAAAATTTGTACTTGACAACGCACGGAGGTGGATGTGGAAGGTTTTATCCCTTTCCAGTTCTTTCTATTTTAACAGTTATTCTTTAAGGTCTTCCATATGTGTTTTCTGTTATTAATTGAAGCTTGTGCAATTTTTGTTATTGAAGAAGCAAATTGCTTCTTTGGTGAAAGAAAAGGATGATTTATCTAAATTGTGACTGTTGTCTGATTTTATCCTTCCAGGGCAGAGGTGCTGCATCAAAGTGCCGCAAGCATCACTGGTTAGTGGAACAGAAACTACTCCATTTTGTGGATGCATTTCACCAGTATGTGATGGACAGAGTAAGACTTTGCTCAAAGTTTCAATAAACATTATGTGGTTAATAAAGATTTCGGTAATCCTTTGGACACAAAGAGAAATACATAGATCTCTAATAAGCTGCTAGACACTGAATCCTTATTCAACTTTGAGATGTCGAAGTTCATTACTGTTTGAGGTACATTTCAAGGAATTTTCTTCCCTTTTCAGCACAATGATTCCAAGGGTTGTTCCTGATCACAGTTTTGTCCTTGCTTCGAAGAATGTATTTTTCTAATGAAGTTAATTTTGACACTCGAGCAAATGATCATATCAAACACAGCAATTGACTTGGAATATTCCTGTCACAATATGTTTGTCAGAACCTTCACTCTATCAGTGGCACCATTTTCAATCCATTCACACTCTCCAGCAGCAATGACTACTTGCAACAACCACTTTGTTAAAATTTTCTGTTCTAGTGTCACCATTTCCTGAACCCAAATTCTAATCAAGTGGGCAGATTGTCTAAAAATGCAGCAAATTTTAGCTGTTCAAAGTTCAAGCAGATAATATAAATGCTGTTTTTATTTATCCATTATGGAAGATGTGTTGACCCTTGTTTCAAATACATGTGTTTATAGTTCCTTGCTTTTACCTTCATGGAATTTTTTTGTGTACGTTTGTTCACCCTGAAGAGGAAAGTAGCTTAACAATTGGCAAGTTCATTTTCGATTAACTTCACGCCTTTATTTTGTCTCTGTTGCTGATAACTAATATTCTTTAGATCAGAAAAGGATTTCAACATTCTTGGACTTGATTACAATTCTTTAAGTAGGTATACCACAGTGCGTGGTGCGAACTATGCCAAGGTATGGCAGCAGCTGGGTCCCTGGATGAAGTTATTGAAGTGCATGAGGCCTATTTATTATCAATTCAGCGACAATGCTTTGTGGTTCCAGATAAGCTGGTTGTTAATTGTGTCCTTCTAAGTTAGAACTTCCAATCTATTATGAACTCTTCAATTTAATCTTCCTTCCAGCCAAACAAAGGCATAATCTGGTTATATTTTCTTTTGTAAAAGTGGGCTTTGATTGCCAGCCGAATCAATAGCATCCTCAGCCTAGCGTTGGACTTTTACTCTGTACAGCAAACACTAAGTAGCAGTGGCGCAGCTCCTGCAATGAAAGCTAGATGTGAAATGGAGGTGGACCGAATAGAAAAGCAATTTGATGACTGCGTTGCTTTTCTTCTCAGAGTAGTCTTCTTGTCCTTGCCTTTATGGTTTTTGTTTCTAACATGTAGACTTCCATGATAGAATCTATCACTCATCATTGCTATTAGTATTTGTAGTTAAATATGAATTGTGTATACAGAGATTTATCCATCCTTATGCAGATATATAAGCTTTTCATCAGCATTGTTTACCTTGGTTTTGTTCCCACAGAAGGAATTGGTTGGAATTGTATGTTAATAGTTACAGAAATGTGTATGTGAAATTAAGTGTTTTTCTTGATTATGCAGGTCTTGTCTTTCAAGCTCAATGTTGGTAATTTCCCTCATTTAGCTGATCTGGTCACCAGAATCAACTACAATTATTTCTACATGTCAGATAGTGGGAACTTGATGACTGCCACTGGCTCTGAAACTGTTACCTCAAGACCAGGGAAGGCCTTTGGGGTTAGAGTTGACTGATCTAATCAGCTTGGAATTGTTTTGATGATTTTATCAACGGCGTCAGCTTGTGTTGAAGGCCTGAGTTTGGCGTCCAATTGCAGAGATGCTTTGTTACTTTTGAAGACAAAATGCATATTGGCGGCCCTATCTAATAATTGTTGAGCTCCACGGCACCAAGCGATCTTCCAAGCTATGATCATCATCTACAAGATCGAATTGTAAGCCTAAGTAATGTTTAATTAAGGGTCAGATGAAAAAACAAGACTAAAAAATGTAAAAGTGATGTGTAAATGCTGAAGCAGAAGTAATCAAATATCTCCATTGGAATACAGAAAGGACAGTAATAGACCTGACAAAGAAGGCAGAATATGTCTTATCATATCAGATTATTTCCTTTTCTTGTCCATGCATGTGTTTTTATGTCATAAACTTAAAGCCAAAAAACTTAAAGGTTAGATATCGTCACACTATCGATGTTCCAAAAAATAGTTGCTTGAAAGCGAGCCTGGGGAAAAAAAATTGGTGTCAGGGACTCAGGATAGTGGAGAATGGAGGGATCAGATTGTTTTGAAGGAAAATTCAAAATACTACGTTCAATAATTAAGTTTGTCAACAATATATTTGTAAGTTAACATTGTTAAACCTAATCTATTTAAATTACACAATAATGAGTATTTGTAACATTAGAAATTGATAAAGTGTGTGATAGAAACCTGTGATGGAATAAGTCACTTTAAAATAGCCTCTGTATTAATTAGGAGTAAGGTTGTGTATTATTGAACTTTTCCACATCTCATATATTAACGAGATTTTTGCAGGGAGTTGTTGTTATTATATCATAAGAATACTTTCTTATTACACAATTGATTATTAGTTATTATTATTTTAGGTATACCTATGATGTTTGAAATCATTCCAAATGATACAGGTAAATAAATCCTTTTTAATTATTTCTCAATACTATTAATAATTTTTTTAAGTAACCCCTTTGAAATCAAGTAAGTTAGACTGATTAAGGAAGAAATATTAGTGTTAGCTCACATAACATATATTAATATGTACTATTATTATATTGATTTAAAATACTAACATTGGATAAGGATCCAGTTTTCAACAACATTTTCAACACTGCAATGACAGATCTTTCTGCTGTGAGTATGAATGAAATTCTAGTGAAATATAAAGGATTTGAAGGGTTGCAGGTGTTAGTAAATATATAAAACTAATAAAGTTTGCTTTATACAACAGCTTAAGTTATTGTGATGAAACGGTCAGTTAATATGGTATCAGAGTCTTTGTGACCAAATGATCGTGAGTTTAAATTCTACCACTCACCTATTATGCAGCATAAGATAGAGTGAGTTTGTGCAAGTTTTAAGCCCAAAAGACTTTTACTTGAGGGGGTGTGTTAGTGAATATATAAAACTAATGAAGTTGGTCTCACATAACAGCTTAACCTATTTTGATGAAATGGTCAATTAACAGTAGGCTTGATGATGTTGGGGGTGGGATGGCAAAACTCTCAGATAAGATTATCTCTTAAAGTACCCTTCAATAGAAGGCATTAACTATGATTTGCCACATGTGATTAGGAGTGCTCAAAACTATCCAGATAATTTCGATTTATGAAACTTGACCACCAAGGTTTATACAGTTCGCATCAGAATCAACATTAATACTACTGGACTCTCTTACGTGCTTCAGCACTGCAAAAAGGATTCGGAAAGTTAAAAGTGGTGGACTATTACTTGTTTTGCAGGTATGGAACATGTGGGAGGAGAAATGTTCAGTAGCATTCCAAAAGGTGACGCCATAATTCTAAAGGTAAGATTAAGTATAAGTCTCTCTCTTTCCCCCTTAATTTTCTCCATTCCATATTCTCTATCGCAAAAAATAGATTAGATTAGATTATTCTTCCCGCAAATTGTTATAGAAAGCTAATCAACAAAAGTATCTCTAAGTTGATACACAATGTGTTACTTGTTGCAGAACATATGTCACAACTGGGACGATGAAAGTGTAATAAAACTAATGCTGAAACATTTACGAAGCCCTACTCAAAGGTGGTATGTTGATACTAATAACTGACATATTGCCGGAAGTACCAGAGACCAGCACGGCCTCTCAATATGCGTCGAGAATGGATATCATGATGTTTGCTTTCCCAGGAGGAAAAGAGAGAACTTTAAAGGAATATGAAGCCTTGATAGCAGCTGCCGGTTTCTCGAAATTTCGTCTAGCTTGTATTATTCATGATCTTTCGGCTGTGATTGAATCCTACAAATGAGTCTAGTTCATGTTCTTGGTAAAGGGTTCATGTTCATTGTACCACTGTAGCATTGATTTATCAAGAGAGTGTCTTATCTTGATATATCAATAAATATACGAAGAAAAATACCAATGTTAAAGCATACAATAGAGGTCACTACGTTAACTTATACGAGTGAACTTGAACAGTAATGATGGTTAAATAATAAATCTATGTGAGGTACTAAACTTTGGAGCAAGCAACTGGAAATCTGTTTTAGTTGGTCTTTTTCCTGGAAAAGAGACTCTCATACTTGCTGGTGAAGAGCTGGGCTTTTTCTAACTGGGGTAAACATGGTTTGGAGTCAGATATAGGACAAATAGGAGAATTATGCACTAGTACTAGTAGTTAAAAACACAAAATTAGAAAGTGTGGATGATATTATGCTACAAAAATATTAGGTTTCAAAGTTGAATTTTAACTAGGAATGCAGAATTTTCAGATTTTGTAAAGCTAAAAATTTAAGGCTTGATTGTTGGAATTTTAGGTTTAGGATTTTGGGGGATTTAATATGACTAGAATATAAGTTTGAGAGGCTGAATTGTTTGAATTTGATGAAGAACACAAAGAATGGATAGTAAAAAACTAGGAATCACTCCTAAGACATAAGAATTACTTTTAGAAGAAAGCATCACACCTTTTAGTTGAAAACCCTCAAGTTATAGAAAAATGCCCCATTGCTTATTATTAATGAAAGGCTAAGTGTGTATATATATATATATATATATATATTAGAAAAAGGATTTCTAATTTAAATCCTAATATAATAGAAATTCTATAAGTCCTATTCAACTATGATAACATATCAAAATAGAATAATATAATACTGCTACTTCTTATCTAATAAGGAATCCTAATGTTATCTAAATTTCAGCCCTTATCTTCAATTTCAATTTAATTCCCAATCTTCATTCCACCAAATTAAAGGTTGTGATTGATTAATATTTTCTCTTTTATTTCTCTTATAAAATTTAAATTCTGTTGCATCAATTCTCTCCGGCTTGTCGAAAGTCGTAATCAACATTGAATGGGATAAATATTGATCATATAAATCTGGATTCAATTTCTAAAATTTAAACTCTAAAATCCAAGTGATGGCAGAAATCAGACTTCCTTTCCACTTAACAAGAAATTGTCGATATCCTCTATTTTTGGTAGCTATAATTTGTTAATCTAATACAGCTTTTTTCTCCTCTTTAAGACGGAGAATGGTTGGAATTCTTACAACTGCAATAGGGGACTGTTCATCATCTTGACTATGATAAATAGTTAAATCCGCAACATTAAAGATAGGACTTATTCCTATGTCACTTAGTAACTCTAAAACATAAGCATTAGCACTTATCTTCTTAATGATCTTATAAAGTCCTGCATTTCGTAAATGAATTTTCTTATACTTCCTTTTTTGAAAACACTCTGGACAAATCCTAGCTATCACCATATCCCTTTCATTGAATTGCACTAATTGACAATGTTGATCAACATGTTCTTTATAAGACAAGTTATTGGTTGTTATGTTTCGTCGTATCTCATCAAAAAGGTCCCTCATGTGTTGTGCAAAACCTTCAGCTTCAACACTAACTCGTGTTGTTTATGGTAAAGGAACCATATCAATAGGCTTTCTTGGTTAAACTCTTGAAACTATCTCAAAAGGGCTCTTACTAGTAGACTTATTAATAGAACTATTATATGCAAATTTTGCCATAAGAAGAATTAGATCCCAATTTTTCACATTGTCTCCAACCAAACATCTTAACAAGTCTCCCAACCTTCTATTCACCACCTCTGTTTGTCCATCTGTTTGGGGATGGAACAAACTTGAAAATTGAAGCTTAGTGTTCAATGTTTTTCATAAAATTCTCTAAAAATAGCTCATAAACTTGACATCACGATCAGAAACGATGGTTAAAGGTAATCCATGGAGACATACAACCTCTTTGAAGAAAATTTTAGCAATATGGACAACATCATAAGTCTTAAACAATATATCTGTAAATGGTTTCATAACTAAATCACATGACTTCTCTACAACATAGTGATCAAGAACGTACCTATTGCTGCTTCTTATAGTCAAATCCTTTAATTTTTTTGGTCATTATTGGACTTTGCAAGTGCACTCATAACTTCTCCTTTATTCCTATATTATGTTCATTTTATATCTTCATTCAAATCTACTTCTCTTTCATTATCCACGATAATATAATCTTCATCAACAACACTAAGGACATCATCAAGTTTTGAATGATCAAGCTTCGAAACCCTAAGTAGTTGCTGATTAATCTTTTCAGCCCCCTGTTCTGTTATATTAGTTGCTATTTGATTCTTTTAGCTTACTGCTTGGATGTTTTAGCCTGTTGTCCTTATGTTTTGATTTGTTGTTTAAGGGTTTCAACTTGTTGTTCAGGTGTTTCAACCTCTAGTTCAAGCATTTCAGCTTGCTTTTAGGGTTTGCCAAAGAATCCTCTTTGTTATGTTTTTCTACCTTGTCTCGCTTCATAGGCTTCAAAACTATCTTCTTTCCATGAAATATAAAATGATAGGTGTTAGCTTTTCCGAAGTGCTACACATCTCGATCATAAAGTCACTATCACCGAAGTAACATGTGGGATACTTTCATAGGAATGACATCACACCAAACAAAGTCCTCGTATATTCCTAATTTGAAAGACACTAAACACCTCCGAGCAACTGGTATAATATTATCATCTACCTAAGTAACATTGTATATTCAA
>JANVCL010000003.1:28961568-28982169 GCA_026546855.1 Erythroxylum incrassatum | reverse complement strand
GTACTCGAAACAGTTTGTTTTTTGCGCCATAAGAACATCTCCAATGCTCGTATAATGGTCGATCTTTGCATTATATGAGCATTAGAGAGAGTGCACTAGTACTTCATGTATAAGGAGCATTATATGGATAATGAAACGCTGGTGAGCTTCCAATGTTCCAACTTTTTGACCAACAACTTTTGTTTTCAATGTTCCTGTTTAGAGGGAGGTGTATGTTGTTTCATTTTTTTTCCCGTTTTACCGTTGTTTTAATTTATCTCATTCATATATTTATATAAGCTTCACATAATTACGTGAATGAAATAAGTTGAAATAACATTGAAATAGCAAAAATAGAACAAATAATTTGATCCCCTTTCTAGAGTGAAATGTATTGTGAAAAGTGGCGTAATGAGATATGGTATACTGAAATACTTATATGGCAATCCCATTCGGTGTAATAGGATGGAGGGGACATGATTTTCTGTTCAATATTATGTTATCTTATTTTTTTTATAAATCTCAGGCATTAATTCTTGCAGGTCTCACGTTCATTTATTCGGGATCCACACAAGACTCATATAAATAAATGACTGAGATTTATGAGACAACTTAGAGATGTTCTAAGCACCATTTTGCATACGTGGCAGAAAGAGAGTCGGAAAAGTGTCCTCCATTACATCCCATCTCATCTAATTAATTACTTTTGGTATTAATATTATAATGAAAAGTGAGAGAAATCAGGGGTCCACCACCGGTTTCCGTTAAAACCGCGTGCGTGCGGGACTCGGTGCGATTGGGCGGGTATTGAACCGTCTCTCATCTCTTCTCATCCCATCCGTCGTTGATCTCCCTCTCTAGAATATCTCCTCTCTCTCTCTAAAAACACCCAGTTTGAACGACTTTGTCTTCTACTGGAAGTTACTAGATCCAACAAACAGTATCACAGCCCTTTTTATTCTTATTTCTAATTCCTTCCCAAGGATTTTCCTTAATTACATTATAATCCCTTACACGCGTGCATTCTCTCTAACTCTAATCCTGACCGTCTAAGAGGTACTAAATACACTTCACCGTTTGTTTTTACGAAATTTTTTTAAAATAATGAACAAATGCTTATAGTTGTTTGAATCGATGTATATATGAATATCCTAGCCCTAGCCTAGGTTGCCTGTGAAGAGCTTTTGTCACTGCCACAAAGAATATCACTTTCTTCGTTTGTTTTTAGTAAGGTACAAATTATATTGACCAAGTCAATCTCTGATTTTGTGGGGATTTTTGGAAATTTTATTTTGTGCATTGCTTCCGTGTGAAGTTTAGAGAATCTATTCTATTTTGTGGAAAAATTGATAGGGGGTAAGAATTTAGATAGGTTGATGTTTCTCTTTCAATTCCCATTGAATTTTATAATCTTGATCACAAGAAAGGAAACTCTTTTTTGTAGGATTTGTGTTGCAATTGTTTGCTTTTTGTTTCCTATTTGCTTATATTATTATTGCTTTACATAGGATTTGTGGGATAGCTTTTGTCTTTATCCCCAAAGAAGAGCAAGTGTTTTGTTTCTCCTGGGAATTTGTTTTCCTTGGTTTTTTGTTGCGTTCGGTTAGGTCACTGTGCAAAGGTTGTGTTTTTCAGGTCAAGTTTTGTATTGGATTCATCAACTTCCTTCTGCTGTTCTGGTTCTCCACAGATAATGGAACAGTGCAAATTAAAAGCTACAGAATTTCACGCTAACGAGGTTAGAATTGCTTACAAATTCTATGTGCAGTTATGACTCAACAATGTATCTGCTATGTATTTGGTATTGACCTGCTGCTCTGCAAATCTCGTTTCAAAGGTTCTTTATGCATTTATTCTTAGTGATCGGAATTGTCTTCTCTAGTGTTGATTGAAGTGTTAAATAGCTAATTAATGAGATCATTGCTTTTGTAAATCTTTGTTTTGACGATTAGATTTCTTGTTATGAACGTGGGTTTTCAATGTTCAAATCTGTTGATTGGATTTTGAATATATTTGTTATCTCTTGTTGATCCTCTTCTCTCTAGGGTTTCCTGACTTCTCTAATAAAGGTCCTTTCACGTCCGTACACTGTTCCTGTGTGTATTCAATTTGTTTGTATTCGAAGAAAGATTTGCTTTTACATATTTTGTTTTTAGCATATGCCTTTAATAGTTCGCATACTAGTTCAGTGATATTTATGTAACCTTCTTGTCCATGATATCTTTTACAGGAGCAATCTTCTAAGAACTGTAAAATGGGCAATACCCTTGAGGGCCCTGGTAGCCCTCGAAATAGAAAGGTACTCAAAGTGAAAGTTGTCCTAAAATTCACCTGCACTGCATATCACATCTGAATAATGCTAGAAGAGTGTGTGCAGAAAGATATCTAGCTTGTTATTATCTCTGTTCTGTGGTATTAAATAGCTAGCTAGGTTTAAACTCATGTAATGGAATTATGATAACTAATGGGATTTTAGCTTATATATAATTTGGATGAATTATTGATAATCAGTGGTTTGGGCTCTAAATTTCAATGAATTTACTACGCATCGCCAAACAGGGAGAGGAAATTACAAACAGTTTGGGTTCCCTTAGTTTCAAGTTGTTTAGGCAGAGGATGTCGATCACACATCTGAATTACAATTGGTGCACACGATATATAACTCTTTGACATTTTTCTTTCAACTTATTATGCTCGTAGTAACATTGTTGTAATGCTGTTCAGGTAACAGCCAGATGGGTTCCAGATGAAACTTGCCTGCCTAGCATTGATGATGCTCCTGTATTTTATCCGACTATAGAGGTATTTATCTTGTTAAACAAACAAAAATACAAAACAAAAGAATAGATTTGATGATTTCTTATAACTTAGTCTTGTTTTCTTTTAAAATTTAAGTACATGTGATGGTGCATTTTACAGGAATTTGAAGATGCAGTTGGTTACATATCAAAGATACGCTCAAAAGCAGAGTCCTTTGGTATATGCAGGATAGTCCCTCCATCTTCATGGAATCCACCTTGTCGCCTCAAAGAGAAAGATATATGGGAACATGCTAAATTTGCTACACGTATTCAACAAGTAGACTTGCTTCAAAATAGGGAGCCTATGAGAAAGAAGTATAAAAGTCGGAAGCGAAAAAGAAAGAGAAACTCAAAAATGGGAAGCGCCAGAACACAGGCTGATTCTTGTATGCAATCAAGTGTTGAGAAATTTGGATTCCAGACAGGATCAGACTTCACACTTCAAGAATTTCAAAAGTATGCTGATCATTTCAAAAAGTGCTACTTTGAAATGAAAGATCTAAATGATGAAATGAAGCCCGGTGCAACTGAACACTTTAAATGGGAACCATCTATTCAAGATATTGAAGGTGAATACTGGCGGATCATTGAGCAACCAACTGATGAGGTTGAGGTAGGTTATGGTCCTCCTGGTATTTTTATTCTTTCTCTAGTCTGTTGCTTCACTGTGTCCATTTAATTTATGTTTCTTCTAACATCATCAGGTATACTATGGAGCTGACTTAGAAACAGGAGCATTTGGAAGTGGGTTTCCCAAGGGTTCATCCTTGGTAACTGATGATGATTGCAAACAGTATGTAGTGTCTGGCTGGAATTTAAATAATCTCCCACGCTTGCCTGGGTCTGTATTGTGTTTTGAGGAAAGCGATATCTCTGGAGTTCTAGTGCCATGGCTATATGTTGGAATGTGCTTCTCATCATTTTGTTGGGTAGGTCAAAATCTTGTATGATATCAAAACAAACAGTATTACTTTTGGTTTTTGATGTGCAAGAACTATGCAAAAATCTTCAGTTTCTTATTTATTTTGTTTGATTAATATCTCCCTTTAAAATCACGAAATGCAATAATGAATATTTTGTGAGCTTCTATGTTTTACTTTTTATTTCTCCTTTAAACATTATATAGGATAAGTGGAAAATAAAATATGGGCTGAAGAAGTCTAATACCTGAATTTTTCTGTAAGAAAAGTAGGAGTGAAAGTTTCTTAGTTCTTATACTACTATTGCGGTAGATTGATTTTAGGAATCCTGAGCGATGCATTCTGAGAGACGATTTTCTTATATTCACCTTGATCCTAATGTCTAATCTCTCTTTATTGAACCTTCTGCCTGTGATGTTGGTTTTCAATTTCTTTGTTGCAGATTTATATGTTATTGATGCCCTTCTAACTTCTCTTTCTGGCTACATTTGGAACAGCATGTTGAGGACCACCATCTGTACTCCTTGAACTATTTACATTGGGGTGATCCAAAGGTATGGTACGGAGTACCCGGAAGTCATGCCACTCATTTGGAGGATACAATGAGAAAACATTTGCCTGACTTATTTGATGAACAGCCTGATTTGCTGAATGAACTGGTAATAGAATAGTTACTTTTTCTTTTTTTTGGGTCTAAACATATAGATACATCAACCAATTAGGATATATTTGAACATGTAGTAATTGTTCTATACATGGTGGCAGGTGACTCAGTTATCACCTTCATTTCTGAAAGCTGAATCAGTACCAGTATACCGTGTTGTTCAGCATGCCGGAGAGTTTGTTCTTACTTTTCCAAGGGCGTACCACTCTGGTTTTAATTGTGGCTTCAACTGTGCTGAGGCAGTTAATGTTGCCCCTGTTGATTGGTTAGTACATGGGCAGAATGCAATTGAACTGTACAGTATGCAGTGTCGCAAGACCTCAATATCCCATGACAAGCTATTGCTGGGAGCAGCACAGGAAGCAGTGAAGGCCCTATGGGAGCTAATGCTTCTTCAGAAGGAAACTGATGAAAATATCAGGTGGAGAAGAGTTTGTGGCAAGGATGGGCTGCTTACTAAGGCAATTAAGGTACTCTGCCTTCCTCTTTTGTTATCATTGATGCAAACACATTCTCATGTTTGTGCTATTTTGCGTATAAAATTTGGATACTCTAAAGTGAACTAAAGCAGTTGCATATGTTCATAGGCACGAATACTGAAGGAGGAAGAAAGACTACAACATCTTCCAACTCACATTAAGCTGCAAAAGATGGAAAAGGACTTTGATTTGAAGGAGAGAGAATGTTCCTCTTGCTTTTATGATTTGCACCTATCTGCTGCAAGCTGCGACTGTTCCGGTGAGCAATTTGCTTGTCTTAAACATGCTAACAATTTTTGTTCATGTGAAACGGATCACAAATTTGTATACCTCCGATACACACTGGATGAATTAAACATGCTTGTTGAAGCATTGGAGGAAGGATTTGATGCTCTAAGAATTTGGGCAACCAAAGAACTTGGTCTGGATTCTGTTAGTTATATTGATACTTGTCCATCCAAGTTAGATCTTATGGGTGAGTCATTCCGAGCTGATAATTGTAAGCTGAAAGAAAGTCAATCATGTTCTCCAAGAATAGAAGAAACGTTTGGTATCAGTGCCTCTTCTGGCTCTGGTAGTCATGGTTCTTCAGAGGTAGTCCAAGCTGATGGTCAGAATGACGACTTTAACAAAAATTCAGTTGTCAAAACCAAGGTAGAGCAAGAGGCTTGCATAAATTTGAATCATCACGCTCTGCCCAAGTCCATTGATGATGAAAGTGAGATTTTGCGTGCATCTGATTGCTCACACAAGATAGATATCTCAGAGGAGGATGAGATTTTTGTTTCATCAGTACACAAGAGGAAGAAAGTTGGGAGTTTGGACCCAAGAAATGAGTCTGGTTGTGCACAATTTGTTAGTCATTGTAAGACGCTGGACTCTCAAGAAATTAACAGAGATTGTGCTTCGTATCCAATGTCCCTTAGCGATGCCAGTACATCTCGAAATAAGTTGTTTGGTGTCGATCTTTTTGTTCCAAGTCCATGTTTAACGGTGCAACCTAGCAGTTTCTCCGACACCAGAAGGCTTGACAGCTTGGAGGAAGGAGTATCTTCAACTTTTCAAAACAACCTGCTGGAGTTAAATTCATATGTTGAACCAATTAATATTGGATCCATCATATTTGGGAAGCTTTGGTGCAATTCGAAGGCCATATTCCCAAAAGGTAGTCTGTTTTAAGAAATTTGTTTGAGATAAAAATTCTCTTCCGTTTTTCAATTACTTCTCAGTATAATAATTACTCACATAGTTCCATTGTGGTTGAGTACAGGATTCAAAAGCCGTGTAAAATTCTTTAGTGTACTTAATCCAACAAAAATTAGTAGCTACATCTCAGAAGTGCTGGATGCTGGGCTCCTTGGCCCCCTTTTTAAGGTGAGCTTTTCTTGCCAAATTGTGCTTTATGTCCAACTCCAGTTATTAACCCCGGCTGTAGAAATAGCTAAATAGGTCATTAAAATCAAACTGTTGAGCTTTGGAGGACCTGCATTTGAGCTTGACTCACATTTGAATTATGCATGTAGGTGTCATTAGAAGAATGCCCACAAGAGGCATTTGCGAACATTTCAGCGGATATGTGCTGGGAGATGGTGCTGCAAAGATTGAATGAAGAAATTGTAAGACGTAGGAGCCTAGGAGAAAGTGATCTGCCCCCTTTGCGGCCTTTAGAGAGCATTGATGGGCTTAAAATGTTTGGTTTTGAATCTCAATCAATTATTCAGGTAAATATACCAGACATTTCATATTCCCTTTCTTATCATTGTACTTATAATTATTAGGTGGGGGACATCTAATGTCACCAACCTGTTTGATGCTGCTTGTGGATTAAATTATTCGAGTTCTGATTTTTGGTCATTATGATCCCAGGCAATTGAAGCTCTTGATGCAAATCACCAGTGTATGGAGTACTGGAATCAAAAGCTTACAAAGTTTTGTCGTATGAATAAAGTTGATCAGTTCCAAGTTGGTTTTGGTCAGTGTCGTACAGTAACAAAGGCTGAAATTCGCACTGATTTCACACCCCACAAACAGGACTGGAGCCATGATTACATAGTAGGAAGTCTTCCTCCTGTAGAAGAAGTGCAGCATGTGCTGCAAGGACTACTTGAGAAAGCAAATCCGGAAGAATTAAAGTTAGTGCACAGGATAATTTGCAGCGAGGAACAAAGTGCTGAATTAAGAAAGGCACTGATAACATTGATTGAAGAGATTCAGGAAAGAAGTACAGATAAATAAACAGAATCCTTAGGTGCCATAAATCTTTCTCCTTTAGGTTAGCTAGATAATTCTTCCCTCAGGTTAGACCATTCTTTTAAAAAAATTTGACAAATATTTTGTCTTGTGCCTACTGGAGAAGCAGATACAGAACTTGATTTGCTAATATTTTTACTGATGTGTATACATTACTAGGAAACTAACCATTAAGAGAATCATTCCCTCCAAGTTACACTTGTCGATTGATTCCCAGGATGCTCTCGCTATTCTTTTCTGTACTGATCCTGACTTCTTTTTGTCTATATATGTACAGGGATCTAGCTTACAACTGTAGTATAGTGAATGACATATTTGTATGGCCAGCTAAGCGTTTTCCGTATGTACTGATGCTCACCCACATCACATCTCCATTTATCCATATTTAGATTCTGAAAATGAGTTGAAAACAATGTGTTCATTCCTTTTCTTTTTTCAATCCAAATTACATCAGACTAACTTGGATAGCAAGAAACAAACTAAAAGACTATATTGAATCCATAAACTCGAGATCAATAATGAGAAATTGCACCTAAAACTGTTCAACTGAATTTCGAAACTAGAAACTCAAGATCCTAATAGAGTCCTCAACGAGCGTTCCAAAGACCCCAGAACCTCAAAACATGAAGCCTATCAGAAACTAATACTATACACTCACTTCTTGCCATTTCTTCCATTATGATAAACTCTAAAGATTGAATCTTTGATACGAAAACAACACGAGAAACCAGAACAGCTGTTTGTGTTCAACTATATCAACTCCAATATTGAATCTTTAATACGAAAGCCGCCCAAGTAACCAAGGAAACAGCCAAAACCTTAGCAGACAAGTGGCTCGCATCCCCCTTGTGTTGGCCAACTATCTCTTCGCCTGCAGGTACAATCATTGTAACTGGTGACGGCGGAGGTGGCAGAAGCGGTTGCGGCTGTAAAGGCTTGATTCCAGTATCTCCATAAGCAGAGTAGTCCAGGCGTTTAGAGATGCCGTGAACGGCAACTATCGCCGTTGTATAGAGGTCGGGATGTGAGAGGCGAGAACCATCAAGAGTGAAGTTGGAGACAGAGTTGTTGGTAATGAGAATGGTTTTGGCGGGAAGAAGAGTGGGGAGGCGAGAAAAAGGCTTAAGTTGACACAGTTCAGCGAATGAAAGGCGTTGAGGGACAGTGTGGTAAGCGAAGATAAAAGGGTTGACGGAGATAGCGGAGACGGTCGAAGATGAGGAGTCATCGGCGGGGATGAAAAAGGTGACAGAGAAAGGAAAGGTGGAGGGGTCAGCAGCGGAGAAAACGTTGGCCCAGTCGGAGAAGTCGCCGGAGCCAATGAGTGCGTCGATTATGTTTTCTATTTGGTTTTGGCGGTGTACCTGAGGTAGTGGTGGTTGGGGTGGTGGTGGTGGTTGTTGTGATAACGGTGACGATGAAAACGGTTTTGGTGTTAATCTTTGTGAAGGTGGCGGAGGTTGTGTAATATTTGGGGAAGTGCTATGAGTGGTGGAAGCAGCTACGAAAGTGGTATTAGCGTCGGGGAGGTTGGTGACCAGCGGCGGAGAGAGAGGGTCGGTGAGGGTGTGATTGGTTAGCAGGAGGAAGAGAAGGGAGAGGAAGGAGAGTAAGGGTGAAGGGTGATAGGTGGCCATTTGCTAGAGAAGGAGAGTGCTGAGAGTATGTGTTTTGGCTGCTACTTATGAGTATCATAAACACCAACGACTAAGTACTAACTGAAACATAACCAACTAATCTATACTTTGTCTTCCCTCCAAACGAAATGAAGATAAACGATAGACTTTGGAAGACATTCTTGGTTGGTTCAGTAGATTATGCTTATATGAGTAATTAGAATTACATTAAATTAATAAAAATTATGTCTAAACGAATGTTTAGTCAATTTAGTGATTTATGTTTTAATTTTAATGGTGTTGGTACATTGTAATTTATTATGATTTGCTTTGATACTATTCTGATGGCCTCAGATTGGGAACGTTATATACAATCTATATCAGATAAATTCAGTATAGTTTCAACAATGGCAAGTAGAGAACAGATTGTAAAACAGATTTACATGATAAAGGAAAAACAAACACACTCAAAGCACAAAGGTCATCAATGGAAACACTGTCAAATTCCATAGTCGACAAGGCAACCCTTCCCCTTAATAGAAAGAATCTTCAGAATGAGAACTATGTGAGATCATTCTCGTCCAATTGTTCTTCCTCGTTGCCACCGTCATTCTTGAATCCACTTAAATCACCAGTAGGTAGTTTTGTAGCATGCTTGATGATCTGTCACCATTTGATCAAGGTTAGATCTTGAGAAAGTTACATAGAAAAACTTGTATTGTCATATTTCTAGAGAAAAAGGCATAATCCCAGAGTATATCATCAATATCAATATGAGATGAGTGAATGCAACTTAGAAAAACAAGGGGATATGTTCAACATACCACGTTGTCTAGATGTGAAATAGTGCTGGACTGAGCCAGACGTTTGATTTCTTCAACGTCGCCTTCCCTGTAAGCAGAGAGTAGTTTACTAGCACAGCGGCCCTGGTCACTTTCCAAAAAAGCATCAATCCTGGAAAAGTGAAAAATAATAAGTATATTTTTTATATAATATAAATTAACAACAAAAACAAACATGAAATCCCACAGGCAAACTCTTCTCGAGGCTCTAAGACATGGCTACTTACTGTGAGCAATCATTGTAGCACTGTTCTGCTTGCTTTAAATCATGGGCGTAAAGGTACACAACAATGGCACTAAGGTAGGCCTGAAATCACCAAAGCGACCAACTGAACTTTAAGGCCTCAATTCATAGATAAAGAACTACGTTCCAAGAATTGCTAAACAAAATGTTTAACTACTTCGAAACGATAGAAGACTTGTCAAAGAAACAATCTATATCTCTACTAGAACTGGCACATTAGATTCCCAACAATTCTGAAAATTTGTTGAAGCAGAAAAAGAGGGAACAAGTTAAAGAAATTCAAGAAGAGCGTGAGCACTCATCTCCACCTTGAATTGGCTGTTTCTAGCATTGCATTTGTCAGCTGCTACACCTAATCTCAACATATACGCTGCAGCATCTGTGTACCTGCAACAAATGGCTATCATTGTTAAGTCTTCTTGATTGTCAAATGAGGTAGAAAGCTTGCAGAATAACTCCTAAAAAGTGACAAATATAATAGTTGTTGCTTAACTGAAATTGGGTCTATAAGCAGAACAGTTCCCACCTAAAAACTCTTGACGTGAATATAAAAGAAACAAGAAAAAGCATATCTCACTTCTCAAGTTTTACATAAACGGCGGTAGCTGCACGATAAAGATCAAAGGCCATCTGTTCCTTGCCATCCTCTTCAAGAATCACGCAAGCATCAGTATACAGTTGGACAGCAGCATCAGGCATTGCATCTTCTAGAGCACTATGACAAGCAAGACCACTCAAAGACTTGGATTCAGTGAGGCATATTTAACTTTAAAAAGTTATTCGGCTCCACAAACAGAAAGCAGTAATAAATATAGCAACATTCAAAACTTGAACACAACTTAAACAAAATGAGAGAACATTCAAAAGCTAAATTATCATCACAAATATTTGCATCGGACTGGGAGAGCAATTGCAGTAATGCAACAAGAAGTGTAAATTGTAATAAGACCCCTAACGGTTTCAATGTTATTCAAAAACCCCACCCTGTTTGAATTTAGCTTCGGAGGTTCCTATAGTTTGAGTAAAAAAGGCATTTCTTTAACATGTTTCGTCAGTATAGATTTTATTTTTATTTTTTTAACAAACAGAATTGGTTAACAAAATGAAAATATTTCTACTTACAAATTGCTGACAGTTTCATAAATTACATAGTTTAATAGTGTCAAAAGGTCCTGTTTTGATAATCATCAAACTTCAGGGACCTCTAAAAGTAAATTGAAACTAACGAGGGTTGTCCAATAACAACGGAAACAGAGGTCATCATGCAATTTACCCCAACAAAAAACAGAGTAAGTTAAAAAAAAAAAGGAGAAAGAGAGCTACAAGACAAATGTGCAATTGACTGGAATCATCATAATTATTGCAAGGCAACCATGTGCAATGAGCAAACATGACGATAATTGTAATATGTATGTTTTGAAATTAAGCATCCCCAAATATACCGTCAAGTCATAAAGTAGAGAACATTCTAATTTAATCATCCAAACTTGAACTTCAGATGAAAAAGGTAGCAAGATCAGGGTATATTATCTCTCATAAGCATTGAATCTGGACAGTGACTCAAAGTTGATAGTGAAGGTAAAGAACTTCAAAAATATAGTTAAATTAAAATGTGAAAGCTAAAAAAATTGTATCTTCTAGGGACAGGAAGGATGAAAAAAGAAGAACTTCAGAAATATAGTTAAACTAAAATGTGAAAGCTAAAAAAATTGTATCTTCCAGGAACAAGAAGAATAAGAAAAGAAGAAAAAGTTACCGAGCAGCCTTTGCTAAAGCATCTGACGAAGGTTGTGGTCTATCACACTCCATGTACAACTCGGACGCCTTTCTATAAAGGTCAGCAACTTCATTCCAGTTACCTAGTTCTTTTGCTAAACCAGCAGCAGACTCCATGTGTTTAGCAGCATCCCAAGGGCTGTTTTTGGTCGTTAAAGAACACAACAACAACAACAACAAAGGCGGCACACAAATTCAATCCGTCTACACAATCATGAATTAATCAAAACAAAGCTTCCAAAAAAAAAAGTCAGGATACGAAGAGAGCATCTCTTGTCCTTTGGAGGCCTTTTCGAAAGCAGCCTTAGCTTTCTCATAATTCTTGGCAACCCTGAAAGCATTAGCTGTCACAGAACACGAAATAAACAACAATTATCAGTAGGTTAAAGAAGAAATCAAAAGAAAGCACCTTTGTGAGAGATTAGATCACAAACCAGCTTGCTCATACAACTGAGTGGCAGTTGCCCAATCAGCATTCCACCTTGTAAAACTAAGTTTCGTTCTGATGATAAAAATCCCAAAAAGTAATCAAAATCACTCCACAAAAAGATCCAGATCAAATCGCTCATGGCATTTATGGCTTGAAAGATGATAAAAGAGCTCGATGCTGCAATCACATGAGAGGACCAGTTTGTTGAAATGAGAGACAGAGAGAGAGGGACTCACAATTTGTCGGCCTTAGCAATCAATTTATTGGGATCGGAGGAGGACATGGCGGTGGTGGCAGAGGAGTTGCTGGTTGATTGATACTTGGCGGAGAACGAGACAGACTAGAGCATACAGATACAGTCTATTGTACTGGATTCGCTCCCCTAAATAAGTCTTTCAAACTTTAGTAAATTTGTCTTGAAACTTTTTCTTCATTAAATAAATCTACAATTTATTTAATAATAATATTTTAGCAAAAATTTAATATGGTATACTATACATTAACAAAAATTAAAAATTTCAGAATATTTATTTTAAAAATTATTTATTTGAGGATTAATCTCAAAGCAACTAACAAATCTACTCCTTTGTAATCATAAAGTCAGATGTTCAAGTCCACTTATTTATAAAAATACAAAAGAAAGATTACGTATATTATGACACTTCTCGGATCTTAGCAAAATCTTATGCACCGAATGTATTAGCGAATAAAAATTATTTATTTATTTTAAATTTTTTTCAAAATCATGTAAATTAAATTTAGAGCAAATCTTTATATTCATAGCAATTTATTTCAATTTTTATAAATACATCAAAATATTAATACAATTCAAATAATAAAATGTAATATAATATAATATTCAACAGTATTTAATATAATTATTTATTTATCTTATTACATATCAAAAATTTTAAATGTTTTTATAAGATATATGCATATGTTATAATTTATATGTTATGAAGTAAATGAAGTAGCTACTAAATATAATATATATATGTTTATTAATCTACTTATATTCAATTAAAAACTCAAAATGTAGTAATTTACTAATTAATTATAATCTTATAGTGATATATATTTTTTAAAAAGATAATATTAAAAATTTCATCACTTAATTGCTATTGTTTTATTATAATTATATCTATAAATTTTGATGATTTTTTTAGGTTTGTTATTTTCATATATTAGTATATGTATAAATAAGGTTATCTATACATTAAAAAAAATCACCTTTCACTCTCATATGTAATTTTTAGTTAAACTTCATTTTAAACTTAATTATACTTATGCTTGATCTATATATAAAATACAAATATATAATATTCAACAAATTAACAAAAATAATAATTTTTTTAGTTGCAAAATCTATCATCACCATCATTTTTATTAAATAAATTATATAAGAAATTTTGCTTACTCTTATAATATATAAAGTGTAATAAATTATATTATTTTATGAAATAAAATTATAAAATAATAAATTTAAAATATTACTTTTAAGGATAAAAGTTCACCTTTTTGGCAATCTATTTAAACTTTTTTAAAATATAATCAAGGACATTTACTTAATTTAAATAACAATAATTATTTAAATTTGTTACATTTAAAGAAATCGACTTGCGTTGATCACTTTTCAATTAGTGATGAAAACAAAGTTTTAATCAATGATTTTTCAAACTTTTGAATGTAATTTGACAAAAAATTTAATTTAGAAATTTAAGTGTAGTAGAACTAAAAGCTTAAGTACCAAAATAAAATTTTTCCTAAAAAATAAGGAAAAAATTTAATAATTTATAATTCTAACATTAAAGTGATTTTATGTTCTTACATATTCTTTCAAATGAAATAACTTTCACTTATCATTATTTGATATTTTTAATAAAATTTCAAATATTAGATTAAATTTATTACAACTCTATCAACTCAAATAATAGGGATGTTAATTTTAGTCTGGGTTGATCGGGCCACGAGTCAAAACGACTAGAACAACAAAAATAACGTCATTTTACATTTTTTAAAAACAAACTAACTAAAGCACTATATTACTCCTACTACTAAGACCCAAAATTGCCTAATAACAAAGCCAAAATTTTGTTCATCTTCAAGTGCACTAGTCGAAGTAGTTACAAACCAAAGAGAATTTCAAGAATCGTTCCCATGAGGATTGGGTGGTACTAGAACAAATTTAGTATTATCACACTAATTTACCAATGAATTGGTGTAAAATAAAAATGTAGATTTTAGAATGTAGAAGTTAATCACGAATACTAACAAAATTAATGCTAAAATATTAAAAATGTAATATGCTGAAGAAATGGTGCGATGAAACTAGGTAAAGTGAATGCAATTAGATAGTGATGAATGATGGGTTATATAAATAGGTTGATTATTAAATAGGCATATAAGTGTCGTGACTTCTTAATACCCTTGATTAAATTCTCTTGACTAACCTAAGCAGAGGTTATTATCTTACTAATAGCACTTTCTCAAGGTATTAATGACCTACCATGCCTAATTTTAACACTTATCTGTGGTGTATTAGTTGATTAATTGCCATGCATTACATTATGTCAACCCCTCTAATTAGATTTTAACCTAATTATTTTAGAGACCATAGTTTCTACCTCTAGCCACCATGTAGTCTCCACTACTCATTCTTGTTAGCTTCTAACTAATTACTTTCTCGAGATCATTGGTTACCCAAAACATATTAAGTTGATCAATCCTAAATTATGCTAAATTCAAGATTGAATAAAGTGATAAGCAAGAGTTTTCTAACTAATTACTTTCTCGAGATCATTGGTTACCCAAAACATATTAACTTGATCAATCCTAAATTATACTAAATTCAAGATTGAATAAAGTGATAATCAATAGTTAAAAAGCATTAATCCATAATGCATACTTAAGCAAGCTTATTTATAGCCTTCCTAATTAACAACCCTGAAGAAACTAGCCATACATCACGAGATCCTTAATAACATTAAAGAAAAGAAAATAACAAAAGGGAATAAGGATATAACCATTTTAATCTTCCTCTTGAGCTTGTTTCCTCCTTTGTAGTTCCTTGATAATCTTCATAATAAAAATAAATAAAAACAATGACCAATGATGTTAATGAGAGAAAAATGTGCTTTTTTATTAATGAAAAGAGAATATATGTCTCCAAAAATGACGGATAGATGATGAAAGTATCAGGTCATCTCCCCTTTCTCTTTCTATCTTATTCTTTATATAGTCCTCAAGCTAACCCTACTTATATGGCCAATTCCCACATTTAACCTTAAAAACCTACATTTTTAGATATACTTTCTTTCTTATCTTAGTAATTTCTTCTTTGGAATTGGTCCTTATAAATTTTCTTTGTTGTTTGAAATTTTAAATAAACCAATTAGTTACCTAAAATCTTTGCCTTCTCTCAATGAGGCATTGGACAAAGGTTAGGCTATCGTGGCCTGTAACCAAAATGTCAAGTGGAAGTAAGTGGATAGATGCGGCTGCAGTTGCTTGATCTGCTTTAGACTGTTGACCTAGTTGCCTGATTGGCTTAGGCCTAATTCTCCAAGTTTGAGCTTCTCTTGATCCAATTCTCTCTCACGAATTGCCTACATCCAAAAATTACAAAAAAACATAAGTCCAAGCCTTATGAAAGAAATTTTAAGCAAAATAAGGTACAAATAGAGTGCAAATATATGAAAATTACATTCATATTGGGTTACACCCTAATCATAAGTTGATTCTACCAAATAATGGCATAGTCACTAAACTTAATAGTTGCAATTTTTACCTTTTTCTCTTTGGTGTAATGATAGCAGTGAAAAATTAGCTTCATCTTCTTCTCTAACTCTAAGTAAACCTTAGGGTCATTCCTCCTTTAGAATAAAAGAATCTTCATTTTGAGGTTCCAAAATTATCATCTCTTGTAGGCTCTCTTCCATAGACCTCTATCTTACCAATCACCTGGATCTACAAATCTATCCATATTAGTTTTGATGATTGGTAATTATCATTTAATTCATCTTTCCCTTCATCACCATTAAAATCATCTTGGAGAACTCGCCTCTGTGGCCGACATGTATTAGAAAACTATGGTAATTTTTCTCTTTGTAAATAGGTTGTAGAAGTATTTTTGCATCTCCAATCGATCCTTAATGTTGCCAAACGTCATATTCATGCATTTAAGTTATTATTGCATAGCTTGTTGCATGAACACATCATCCTTTCTTCCCTGGTCAACTCTATCCTGATAAAAAATACTTCAACCTTCAAAATAATGTTGGTAATAATCTCACAACATTGTCTCACATGTTTCCCTCATTTAACGTCATTTAATTCACTCATGTTTCACTTTAAATTTTTGGCTTTTTTCTATTGATGTTGCTCATATACTCTTACATTTACCACTCATTTTTCGTTTTGATTCTTAATTGAACCAACTATATAGTATTCAATTAATCTCAAATTTTAATAGAGGCAAAGGTAAATAAGTAATAATAATGAAAACAAAACAAAGGAGTTCAAAAGATTATGAATAATTGCAATGATGTATGGATTCTTACTAAACTTTTTTTTAAAACAATTTTTTACGAGTTAACTTTTCTTTTAGCACTTTCTTTTCTTTTCTTGTTTTGTTACAAGCTCTTTGTTATATTGTTATAGACTCTAAAAGATATTGAATAAAAATAAAAATAGGAAGAAAACTTAATGATGAAATAAAGAAGAAATCAATGAATGCAAGAACAAGAAAGAAAATAGGAAGAAGATTAAAAAAAAGGATAAAGAAACAATAACAAAAAACAAGAAATAAGGACAATAAATAAGAAGAATAAAAGATAGATAAAAACTAGTTTTAGAACCAAAACTTTGGTACCAAACACATGTAAACCACAAGTTGGAATCTTAAACTCGACACATTTGATTTGTAATCAAATCTTAAGGAAGCTAGAACTAGATTTAGGGATATAACCTTGACCTAATGATTATATAGAATCATGAACGCTTAATGAGTTTGAAAGTTTATTTGAAAAACTAAGAGAAAAGCCTCACAATTGTATTAATAATCAAAGGTAATTTTCTACAAATGAAAGAAACTTATACTAAATACTATAACATAGAACTAGGGTTTTCACATTTAAAATAAATCTAAGATTTCGACTGACATGATTTTGGTCATGGTCATGGTCATGTTCATAGGTCAAGTCGTATTGGCTGCAAAAATTTATAATGCCATACAGTTGATATTTACACCCATACTTTGGTGACTATGAATTGGGTATAGCTTAGAACACGCTTGTGGATGTAAATCATAGATGTGGCTGTAATTTATGAAGGTAGACACAATCTAAGAATTGAAGACATGTCTCACCAACTTGTGCGGTAAGTTATATGAGCTGATAGATGATTATGTTGGAGGTGATCATATTGACATCCAGGTCTTTTCTAACGTTAACTCAAATCAAACTAACCAATGCTTGTCCTTCAATTTGGTTTAACTCTATATGTGTATAGTGACCTATCTCACCATTATATTAAACGCAGCTTGCATCTTTTTCTTCCTTGTTCTGCAATTTGATCCATTTAACAATATTAAAGGATCAAAGGTAATTTGATTCCCATCAGGGTTAAATCCTATCATCAAGGTGCTCTAATAATCTTATACAATATAACCTACCACTTCCTTACTTTACCACCTATAAATCAGACCTCCCAGCTCCTTACATCATATATTAGATAACCTGTTCATCCACATTGTGGTAGAAACATACTTTGATCTCATGGCTTCTAAGCTCAACCTCTGCCACTTGCTCCTCCTCCTCCTTGCCTTGTTGCATTTTTTCTTGCTCATAACTCTCCTCCACCTCTCACCTCCTGTCAGAAGTAAAACATGCATCAACTCTCCAGTTTGGCATCGACCCACGTCTTCTCAGGCCAACATTCCCAGCACCTGAAGCTTCACTGACTCCTCCTGGTTCCATGTTACTAGCATTGTCATTTTTAACCCTCCAACAATCAATTGTGCAAATCCTACTAGGTCATTTTTCCCCAACTTCAGTTTACATTTAATAACTTGCCCAAAATCCTAGGGTTTCCTCCTTTTCCTTTCATCCCAACTGTGCCTTCTGTTCCATCAGTTCCTCTACCTCCACTTTTTGTTAGGAAAGTAAACTATTTCCACACAAATAGAATGCCAATAGAACAACACAAAATTTGACAACAGAATTCGGTCAAATTGTGTCTACGTCTCCGGAACTACTGCACATCCTTTTTGTTAGGGAGAAAAACAAAACTTACAAGTGTTTACACTTAACACTTAACTCACTAATGTTTACACACTCTCAAACCTTACCTCAATACACCTAAAAATTACTCAAATTTTTTTTTACTCTTAGTATTTCTCTTACTCACCAAAGGAGGAGAAAACTAAAAAGTTAATATTTTGTTTTGATTTTTGGATGATTTAAATGGAAGGGAGAGGGGTTTATTTATAGTTGATGAGCCACCCCCTCCCTCACTTCCTTTCCATATGGGACAAAGTCTAAAAACTAATTCTGGAGTGGAATGCTGGATTCTTGGTTAGATGAATTGCACTCTGACTGTCACAATATAGCACATTCTTCTCCTGTATGAAACCCAACTCTAACAACAAATTCTGAAGTCAAATAATCTCTTTTCTAGCTTCGGTTATTGCTATGTACTCAATTTCTGTAGTGGATAATGCAACAATCTTCTGAATCTGCGATATCCAACTTACAGTTGTTGTATCTACAGTGAAGATATAACCGGTGGTGCTCCTTTTTCTATTAACTTCACCTGCATAATTTGAGTAAACATAACCTTGTACTTTTATTTCACATTTGTCAAAATACAGACATTTCTTGATAGTGCCTCGAAGATATCTTAAAATCCACTTTACTGCTTCCCAGTGGACTTTTCCTGGATTTGCCATAAATATACTAACTGGTCCCACTGCATGACCTATGTCTAGCCTTGTACATACCATGACATACATCAAGCTCCTAATAGCTGAGGCATAAGGAATCTTTACCATCAAGTCTCGCTCTTCATCTGTCTGAGATGACTGATTTTGGGATAGGCGAAAATGACTGATAATTCAATTAAATTGCATATTTGTTGGACTTAATTTTGGTTGATTTGTGAAATTAGTGTTTAAATATTGATGGAATTAATTGTTAAATGTTCACAGGTGGTTGTCAATATCAAAAAGACGAAAAAGGATCAAAAAGATGAAAAATATCACAAGAAATTCGAAAATTCCAGTCTGACCGAAATTCAAAGATTAGGCGTGGGCACGCCTAAGGATATAATCCCAATCTGCAGATTTTCCAGAATTGGAATCCAATTAGAATACAACCATCCAAGATCATCTCAACCTCTTTTCAAGAAGACTCCCACTGGAATTAGATGTACACCTGATCTAGACAATATCTAATCAAGATAAGGGGAGAGATTGAATTAAATTAGGAGTGAAGGTTGATTGCAGCAACTTTTAAAAAGGGGATTTTAGGGTTTGTGAGGAGATCAGCGTATTTTTCTGGGTTGCAGCACCTCTGTGTTCTTTGTTCTGCCAAAATTCAAGTAGTGATTTTATAGGTTTTATAGTTGCTGCATCTTGGGTTCTTCTTATTTTCATTATTCACAACCATCGTCTTATCTTCTAGGTTGCCGAACACGTTGTTCCTTCATTATCCATGCTTTTTAATTCACCCAGTGATATCACCGTCTTATCTCCTTTTCTTGGGCTGTCGCAAATTGTTTTTCTTCTTGATTTTCAATATCCAATAGATCATCGCATATTCACTTTCCAGAAGTTGCCGTACGTTGACTCTTTGTGATTCCATGATTTGATTTTTCTGTTTTCTCCAACAGTATCGTCGTAATCTTCTAGACTGCCCCATCTTGATTTCTTCTTGCTTTTCATTACTTGAACAGACCATCGCATCTACTCATTCTCTTTGCTGTCGCAATTTCATTCTCCTCTATTCACGTTGTTGACGTATTCCAAGTAGTGACATCGCATATTCTCTTCTCTTAGAATGGACGCAACCTGATTCTCTTGGTTTTTATGATTTGCGTCAAATTCCAACATTACTTCCATAAGTTTCTTGTTTTTGGAGATTGCCGCAACCTTTGTCTTTCCCTTGGTCCACGTTGTTGAAGTTCTCCAGCATCATCGCACATTCCATCCTAAGGCTACCGAAATTGATTTATTTAGTTTTCATAGTTTATTTCTTTTGCACTTTCCAAGTAGTTAATCGTAGGCTTGGGACTAATTTAATTTCTGGGTTCTTGTTTTCAATTGCTGCAACATTTTAATTGTTATTTTATTACTTTCATTAAATACTTGTTATGGAGATTATTTTTATTATTATTTCTTTTCATTTTAAATTAATTATGATTGACTAATTTTCTTGTCTTGGTTGAGGGATCCTTGTTCCATGTTATTATGGTGAGATATTCTTAATCTTTTTCATATTATTAATGAACATTGGATAATTTCATATTTAACTTTTTAATTGGATTTGTTAGTTTCTAGGTGCGCAACTAGGAATTAATTGATTCAACTGCTAGGTTAACAAAAT
>JANVCL010000003.1:28945280-28961468 GCA_026546855.1 Erythroxylum incrassatum | reverse complement strand
TCATATTCTCCACCATTATCAGTTCTGAGCTTCTTTATCTTGAGACCCGTTTCATTTTCAACCATAGCCTTCCATGTCTTGAAAGCATCAAATACTTCTAATTTATGTCTTAGAAAGTAAACCCACACCTTACGGAAGTGATCATTAATGAATGTCACAAAGTAGTGCTTTCCACCAATGGATGGGGTAGTTGTTGGCCCCCAAACGTTAGAATGCACGAGCTCAAGTTTCTCTTTCTTTAGCGTTCTACCACCTATTTGAAAGTTAACTCTCTTATGCTTTCTAAGAGTGCAGTCTTCAAATGTATCAAGTTCTATTGACTGTAGACTTGATAGTTTTTCATAGGAATGCATTAACTTTATTCCTTTTTCACTCATGTGACGAAGTCTCTGGTGCCACAAGTTTGAATCTCCACTCCCTTGTGTAACTACAATTGAACAGCATGGTCCAGCCGTTAAGTAAAGAGTATCATTCTTCTTTCCTTGTGCTACAATCATTGTTCCCTTTGACACCTTCCATTCATCACTACAGAAGGTTGTGATGTAGTCTTCATTTGCCAATTGTCCCACCGAGATTAAGTTCTTTCTCAAATCAGAGATATGTCTGACATCCTTCAGCTCCCAGATGGCTCCATTCAACTTAAGCTTCACTACACCTTTACCGACAATCTCGTAGGATTGATCATTTCTAAGATACACATTGTCGATATTTTCAGGCACATGCTTCTCGAGAAGACCTTTCTCCGAAGTTGCATGGAACGATGCTCTAGAGTCCAGTATCCATGCCTCTGGCTTATTTTCTAAAGCACATATCAAGGCATCATCTTCACCTGAGGTGGAAGCTATATTTACCTCCTGATTGTTTGACTCCTGCTTCTTCGAACCATTCTTGCATTGATTTTTATAGTGCCTAGTCTTTCTATAATTCCAACACTCGATATTTTTCAAGTTTTAGGAGGTAGTGGGATTTTGTGACTTGGACCTCCTGTCCTTTGATCTATCATCGTATCTAGATGTTTCACGTCCTCTGCTTCTTTCTTTTGATTCTGCAGTAAGGATGGAGGAGGATGAGGCTTCACCTATTTTTTTTCTTCGAAATTCTTTATTAATAATCATGCCACTAACATCCTTGAATTTCAACTTGTTGGTTCCCATTGAGTTACTCACTGATGTGACTGTGACATTTCAACTCTCTGGGAGGGATGACAAAAGTATTAAAGCCTGTATTTCATCATCAAGATCAATTTTTATTGTACTCAACTGGTTCAGGACTTTGTTGAGTTCATTGATATGATGATCTATAGAGGTGCCTTCCGCCATCTTCAAGTTGAACAAACGCCGTATCAAATGAACTTTGTTTATTGCTAACGGTTTTTTATAATACTCTGTCAATCCTCCATAAGGCCTTTTGTGGTTTTTGCCTTAAAATTCAGCCTCCTAGACAAAAATTATATACACGGTGTATTTATCATAACCTGAGGCAAGTTTTCTGATGCAGAAGATCTACTCCTGTGTCAACTGCAGAGCATACTAACTCCAAGCTTCAACGCATCCAAAGGAAGTTTTCTGATGTAAAAGATCCACTACTGTGGCGACTACAAAACATACTCACTTCTACAAGGCTCTGATACCAATTGTTAGGAAATTAGCCTATTTTCATACAAATAGAATGCCAATAGAACAATACAAAATTTGATAACAAAATTTGGCCAAATTGTGCCTACGTCTCCGGAGCTACTACACATCCTTTTTATTAGGAAGAAAAACAACACTTACAAGTATTTACACTCAACACTCATCTTACTAGTATTTACACACTCTCAAACCCTTACCTTAATATACTCAAAAAATTACTCACAAAAATTTTCTACTCTTAGTATTTCTCTTACTCACCGCAAGAAGAGAAAACTAAAAAATTAATATTTTTTATTTTTGAATGATTTAAATAGATAAAGGAGGGTGTTTATTTATAGTTGATCAGCCAACCTCCTCCCTTACTTCCTTTCCATTGGCGACAAAGTCCCAAAACTAGCAATGAACTCCGGCTCCTCGCTAAGGTGGATTGAAGGAAGCCCATAAAGCCAGTCGAGAGTGAGCTTATCAAAGTTTCTTACCTTATAGTACATGGAACGAAACTTAGATCAGGAGATGATAGACATTTTAGCTACTACTCAATAAAGCTGCAAATTTAAAAGCACTGTTTTGCTTTCGTTAGTGAATGCTGACGCAAAACGTCTGAAATATAGACGGTGTTATGTTTACCTTAAATCCTTTGATTTCCTGTATCTGTGAGTTGTTGCATGCAAGAATTCAAAGAGGAAAAAGATGAACAAGTTCATTAAACTTATTTAATCTAGAGCAGTATTGGTACAAGGTAGAAGACATTGAACTAGAACACAGAATTCATAATACACTGGAGTAACGTTAAGAAGAACAGGTACCGAATAAAATCAACTAGCTACCATCTCAAACTTAGTACTAACATCGCGGATGAGCAAACATACATACATGCACAAAGTTACAGACATATCACCAAACAGCTTCAGGTTTCCTACAGCATGCTGTGGCTTCTTTATTGTCTCCATCATTTTCTCCAAGAGCTGAAATTAAAGTAGATAGCTTAAGCGGGAGGTGGCGTAAGGAAAGGAATGGGAGGGAAGCGGAAAGGAAAAGGGTAACTGATGCTGGGAAGTGGAGGAATGTTAGGAATATTAAATGGAGGTGGCAATGGAATTGTAGGAATGCCTGGGGTTGGGAATAATGTCGGAATTGGTGGTGCAAATGGGATTCCAGGAAAAGGTGGTGCGAATGGTATGTTTTGAACGGGAAGCAAGTCCTTCATCTCTCCAAAGTTTGTTACATCCTTATTAATCTTGACAGACTTCACCATGTTTTCTCCACTTCTTTCACCTGCTTCAAGTCTCTCGAGTTGGCGAGCGTAAATTCCTGGTGTCAAAGCAGTAGTGAAGAGAATCAAGCATAGTAACCTTATTAGCTTCAAGGCCATGACGACCAAATATGGAACTTTGCTGTAGTGAGCGAAACAAGAAGTCCAGGTCTTTACTTCTTAGCGGCATTTGCTCAAATATATATATGTGCAGAGCTGGGCTGCAAGTGATATTAAATGACATGATCAATCCCAACACTTCTTGTTTCCTTTCATTTTTCCTTCTCTATCTCCGTCCCCGCTAAGTTGTTGAAACTCGACGCCATCTTGGCGGTCGTGTTAATTAGTTGCAAGAACAAAAGGGCAGACTTTTTCTTACCTCTAAAACCATTAAATGCTGTTGAAACAGATTGAGCCAGTGCCAAATTATAATCAAACAAGCCTGTTTAGCCCATTTCAAGATGTAAGGATCCTGTACCTTGTCCTGTTTTATTAAATCTTTGACATAAATTTACATGAAATCTACGTAAACAAATAGCTTAGATTTAATAAAACAGGATAGACTCACATAAATAAATAATTAAGATTTAATAGAACAGGGTAGGAGAGAGATGATCCGTAACTCACTTTTGCAGGGTAGTTTCTTTTTTTTTTTACAGAGAACCTTAAACAATTTTTTTATTTTAATATCATTATATCTCAAAGAATATATAAATGAGGAGTACCACTCAGAAACATGAAACTTAGAGAAAAACAATTGAGAACTTCGATGGATGATGTTTCCAATCAACAACAAATCAATGCCTTTTGCAGGCTCTTAAAATTCTGTGCAGAGTAATTGATAGGTAAATAAATGTATCGAAGTAATTACTGCAAGCATCCATGCATGCGGAGTTATGTGGCCGCTCCAACAGTTGCCACCTTATAATACAATCTTGTTTCCAATCGCAATCTACTTTGCAAGCAATCCTTGCTGAGTTATGATCTGCAGTTTTCATGAAGCATATAGTTCTTGCTTGTCGCCTTCTCTTATAGAGTTCGTTAGTTCTCGTGACCATAGCATTCTCCTCCAAGCTTAATTATGCCTTTGTAGAATCAAAACCGCTAACTAAAATACTTGCCATGAACTTGATCCTGGTAAAAAGTTAAAAAACCATGGTAGAATTATTAATCAATGTACAACATCTCACAACTGCTTTCCCATTTTACATGGTAATAAATGAAAAAATTGGTTACATCTCACAAGAAAAAGAAAATCATACAGAGAGCAAAAGGCTACAATTCACATTATACAGAAACCGACTTCCATTTCCTAATCCTCAGTACAAGTATTCCAAGAAATTTTGGTGATGACTGCCAAGGGAATGTTAAGGATATGACCATGATTCCCGAAAACTCCAATCCTTCCAAAGCTGGCAACAGTGTTATTCATTGTTGCGTTAAGAACTATTGTCAAGACTTGCTTGTCCCCACTGGCAATGGAGAAGTGAGATGGAATTACTTTAACAGACACCCCATAAGGTGGACTCCACCCAACAGAGTACGTCTCATTGCCTGCAATGTTGGTAAGGGATCGCTGAACTGTTCTAGACTGATCTAGTTTGGAAATGGTGATTGATGGAAGGTTCAAGTCTGCTCCAGTCATCGATGAATTATAGTTCCAACAGTTCTGCCCTGTGTAATTCAAAACCACTGGACTAGATCCATTAATTCCACAGAGGAATGCCATATAGTCGTCATAACCTGCAAAAGTTAATCATATAATCTTACATTATGATATGGTTCTATCATGTTTATAAGCAAATTAGTAACAAAGTGCACCAAAAAGTTTATCTCAAGCAACATGTTTCGCTTTCAATATTATAGGCACTACTAGCACTTGCATATAGAAAAGCCGAACCCTCTTTGATGTTTTAACATAAAAGACTTCTGAAATCTTCTCGTTGCTCAGAACTCACAAGCTCACATGCTAAATGAGGAGATTCTTTTTGATTATGAGTTTCTTTCTGGCAATTCATACTATATTTTAAGAATCATTTCTCATTCTTATAGCCAAGAATGATCAGACACACTAAGAAAGTGAAGAGATCAATCATTTTACCAGATTCCTGTGTCCATGCAACTCAAACATCCATATTAAAGAGTCATGCTATAAATACAAAAGGACTTACTAGCATCAAAAATAAGACCAGGATCCAAAGCTCCAGTTGCATTCACGAAACCACTTCCCATGTCAAAAGGCGTTGCCGGAGACTGATTTAAATCTGGGTTAGCATAAGCACGTTGAGCCATTATCGGCCCACCATTTTTGTCATTTAAAGATGCTGTGGTAGATAGAGCAGATGCTACAGCTGCAGGACTGAAACTAGGAAACTTTTGCTTTATCAGAGCAGCAAGCCCAGCCACGTGAGGAGCTGCCATGCTCGTACCCGACATCAGTGCAAAGCTCTCACCTAGAAGAGAGATTGACCACCTAATACTATAAGGTACCATTCCGATGTTGTGTATACTTCAGAATTATAAAATTGTATTTGACAATCTACGTGCATAAATTTTACCTTGGAATTCAACTGAGTCTGTGCCAAGAGAACTCCAAGCAGCCCATATAAAGTTACCAGGAGCCACCAAGTTGGGCTTCAAAATGTCAGCTTCATTGAGAAAACTGTCTTCTGGGTCTGGTCCCCTAGCAGAGTAATACATAATTTTTGGAGAAGAATAACTGTAGTTCGCTTTTATTCCACCTGAAATGCTTGCAATTGCTCCAAACTTAACAATTCTTTTTGTGAAGTCGCTCCTCTCAAGAGAAGAATTGTAGTACTGAAGTAAAATCTGTCAAACGGATCATAAAAGATTTATTAGGTTCAGTGTCAAGTTTCAAGTGGTAATATCAGATAGACTTGAAACTAACCCCTAAATTTTATGAAAAGCCAAGGTAAAGTACTGCTTAGTGATTCTAAAGTTCCTAAAAGTAAACAGAAAACAGAATTCCCTCCAAGCTGTGTAATCCAAAGACATACTTAAAAACTTGACAACAGATACAACTGCATGTATCAGCAGAAAACTTTCACCTTGGAATCATTTGAAGATGAAAGTATGATACCAGGCATTGCCATGGGAGTTGGGTTAAGCTGATAACCTATCACAAAAGGATCCATGTAGAAGACAACACCTGCAGCACTAAGGTTCCTGGCTGTCTGCAAGGCTTGTTTTATGGTGGAGAGCCCAAGCACAAACCGAATCGAATAACTGCAAATCAAAATGTTTCCTTGGACCAGATCCTTATTGAAGTTACTGGTGTCTTGGCATTCACCCACATACATATCGGTGGTAATTGATGTTTCATTGTTCAAAGCATTTGTTGCAGAAACCAGTGTGTACATAGTACCTTGATCAGTCCCAGCTGAAGATAACACATTTGTCAGTCTCTTCCTCAAGGGTAATAAAGCACAATTCAATGCAATGCCACACCAAGAACATGTCTTAACAAGAGTAAGGATAACAACAAATTGCCACTTCTTTGAGTTGCACCATACAGAACTACCGTAGATTTCTGCATAGATAGCTGGTAGGGCTACTCATGATATTAGTTGGTATTAACTAAGATAGGAATTTAAAGTTGCATGTTGAACTTGTTTATTCAAAACATGTATACCTTATGCCAAGGAAATGTATGCAAGCGGCAACTTTGTATGATAAAACTTACAGGCAAGTCCGACTCCAGGAATGGTTATGTTGTTCCCAAGTATGATAGAGTTTGTGTAGACTCTATCGTGAGATGTGGCACCAACAGTGAAAATCCAAGGACTGAAAGAAGACATGCTTTTGGGTGATGGTCCTGTATTGCCTGCTGCTTGTACAACAAAAATGCCATTCTTCACAGCTGAGAGCAAGGCCATGTCTATTGGATTAAAAAACGTAGCAACACCAGAGGGGCGCCTGTTGGGCGTGATTGATAAACTTATGATGTCAACTCCATCCAGAGCTGCCTGCAAATGCAGTATGAATTTGACTCCCTTACTAAAAAAGTCTAGGATACAAACAGTATATGAATACAATTTATAGTAGATTTTCATTTCTTCATTTTGAAAAAAAGTCAGGGTTTGGATATAAATCACTCGAATCCATAGAAAATAAAGTTTAAAGAAATGATTTTGAAGTTTTACCAAAGCTCGTGGAACAGAAAGAGTTTTGAAAAGCTATATCAAGTCATCAGGCCTATGTTGTACGGGTCAAGTAAGCAGTAAAATTCATTGAGAAACAATGTAATAGACAACCATTTGGGGTAACAGACAAATCCAGTTAATTAAATTACCTGGTCTATTGCCGCAACAACATCTGCTGCAAAGCCTCCAAAACTCTTATATAATGCCTTGTAAACGGCAATGCTGAAGAGAAGTGCATGCAATTAGTACACAAGCACCCTTATTATAAACAACTCATGTTGAAGATGAAAGTTTGATATAAGCCAATGCAATTCTCTTCTTCTAGAAAAGATTCTCAGTTTGTTTTCTCATGGTAGTCAATAACAAATTGATCTATGAACAATATAATTAAGTTGTTCCCAGACCCTATAAAAGTAAACAATGTCTCTGCTTTGGCGTTTACTTCATCAGTGTGCCACAAAAATCACCATCAATCCAGTCAAAAAATCAAAGTAGTTGTCGCAACTTGAGATATCGACTATCAACCATAAATAATTAAAATCGGGTAATTTAATCCACTAGTCTCTTTGCTTTTAAAAGATTTAGGTTCTTAAAATATCAATAACTAAAAGAGGGTTTACAAATTACTGTGAACGGGGAGCCATTCCACTTGCATTCCCAAAGTTGTGACCAGTAACTATCACTGGAATTCCATGGTTACCTGCAGCAACAGCAGCTGTATGCCTGTAGACAGTTATGAAATGGTTAACTACACTTTGAAGATGTGGGTAACGTTTTTATAGGTAAAAAAAAAACATAATTGCAGTAATACATTCAAAAAAGTAAGTCAAAGGCCACTTACGTCCCATGGCCATCACCATCAAATGGTGAAGCATAGTCCTCACTGGAGTTGAAAATTCCTCTGGTTATTGCAGATGCTGCAAAATGACGCGCCCCAACAAGCTTCCTGTTACAAGAACCAGAAGGGAAATCTGGAGTAACCTCACAAATGCCTGAGAAATGGCCAGGTATTGGATAGGAACGCTCAGATAAGTCATCAGCAAAGCTTGGGTGAGTGGGATCTATTCCAGTATCAACAAAGCCAATAACAATTCCTTCTCCAGCAGTTTCATAACCTCCTTCTTTATCCCATGCACCGTGTGGTAATCCCAAGAACTGAGGAGTATGGGTGGTTGCAGTTCTGACAGAGAAGTCCAAAACCACATTTGACACTTCTCTCCGGTTTGAAAGCTTGTCTGCCTTGTAAATTCAAAACAAACAGAACCAAACTCAGTTAAGAATTGAAGTCACAGAATGTATTCAAAATAAACAGAACCAAACTCAGTTAAGGATTGAAGTCACAGAATGTTAGTGCAGACAAAAATTTGTGGGAAATTTTTGATACAGACATGCAACTTAGTGCAACTGTTGTACGAAGTTAGTACTTCGGAATCTAAAGGCACTGTTGATGTCAGAAAGAATTGACTTAAAAGAAAGTAACACCAGTAAACATATCAGCAGAATCATAGACATAAATTCATGACAAATGATGATAATGCACATACATCAAGAAAAGAAACAAAGCATATAATACCTGTTGTGGGGTAACAAGAACAGCAAACCCATTAATCAAGTAGTGGTAGCTGTAAAGCTTCAGGTAGTTCTCCCCCCTCAACACCCTTCTTAATAATGAATCATGAACTCGAGCAACATAAGAGCCAGAATTTCCACCAGATCTAGAGTTATTCCTAAATGTAGCAACACGTATAGAAAGTGTCATCAGTCAATCCATTTGACTATCTTCATCAATAAAAAATAAAACAAAGACCTGAACGGAAAGTGATAAAAGGTAAAGTAATATAATCATCGACACTGTTGAGGAACTTGTGGACAAATAATTGTGAAACACAAACACAGTAGAGCACCAACTTATTTAAAGTATGCATCCCCTAATGGACTCATTTTGATTGCTACAAATTGAAACGAAAAGAAAGAGAAGTGTTTCATCTGTTGGAGGAATCCAATTAGAGACTAAACAGAACTTCCGCAGACATACAATTCCACATCAGCCGGTGCAGTAGCACGAGTAACTTCCAACTCTCAACAAAATGAGACTTCCTTCTTCTAGTACGTAAATCAATTAAAGACTAAACCAAAGAGACCTGAAAACGCATGATGACTTAAAAAGCTACAAACATGACAACCAAATAATACCTTGGCCATTCACTAAACAATTGAAAACGTTAAAAGCAAAATTCCAGGACAAAGAAGTTAAGTAAAAGACTATAAGACAACAACTTAAACAACCAGATTCCAGAAGCAAGACAGGGTGAACAAAAAGAAGCAATTTTTTTTTAAAGAAATGTTTACCTTGTTTGCTTGAATTTATTTGGGCTACCATGGGGACCATGCTTGAACACATTGGTTTCCTTTCTGAGCTCCCCATAATAATGTGCTGTAGGAGCTTGTTTAAGAGTCACAATGTAAACAGCTGTAATATTTGTACCGTCTGAATCATCCTGACAAAAGGTGCCAAGAAACATCCCCAAGCTAATCACGACTGTCAAATGTACCCAGTGAACCCCTGTCATTTGCAAATATCTATTTTATGAGGCCAAAACAAAGTTCCAGAAACCATACACCAGCGGAAATGAACAGCAAACGTGAAACAACTCCAGGTTCAAGTTCAAGCTCGACAGCCCATAAGCTCAACTCTGAAGCACCAGCCTTTTTCTTCGAGCAACAAGTGAAGAACTCCCAAACCCACAAAAGCAGAGAACTTTCTTAGTAGTGTGCAAACAGCTGCGAAGAGAAGGGTGCAAATACCCGTCAACTCGCCGTAGAAAGAAGGAAAATCAAAGAAAATGGCAGAGTTCTCTATGTGAAGAAAAGGTACAATCTTTTGTTCGCACTTGGTGGTGAAGGAAAGGAAAGACTCCAGCTTTGCATAAACGAATAAATGAGGTGAGTTGGGACTTATAATATACAACGGAAAGAGTCTGCAAACTTTCTTGGGTAGTGCGAAGGTGGACATTTTGATTAGAAAACGAACGTTTGTTTTGGCTTTTTACTTTTTTTCTTGACTGTTGATGGTGGGTTTTATCGGCGTTCTTGTGCATATCATCATCTTCCATTCCTTTTCTCGTTATGATTTAATACCTTCATGTAATGTATCCAAGTACAAAAAAAAAGTATAATGAAGCATTAACAAAGTTAATTGAATCGTATGAACAAGTATAGTTTGCTTTAACAAGATTAAAAAATTATTATAGTTATTAACACAGGAAGAAGAAAGTTTCAAAAACTATAAGGTGGGTCAAGTTGAAAATGATTGGTAGGTGCCATGAAGACAGATATTCTTTTTTTTTTTTGCCACTAGTTTTTGGACTTTCTCTGTATGTATAATGCTCTCAACGTTCTAAAATTGATAGGCTGTTCTTGGTCTTTGTCTTTTACTGTGTCTAGATCTGGTGGCTATGTGTTTGCTATTGTGATTACAGAAGTACTATGTAACAGTACATCTAGGTTATGATGGATTTGACCCTCAAGTCTCACCGTAAAGCCTGACTTGTGAATGTGATAAAATTAATAAATTCCAATATAATCTCATAAAAAATTAAAAAAATTGATCTTTTTGAACAGGACTTTGATCAATGAAGCATGTGCAATTGCATCTGTAATTGATGTCAACGTGCTAAAATTAGGATTTTTACTTTGGTGTTGCCCATTCATTAAACAAAAGTGGCGTAGCGTAGGTCCCCTGGTACAAAGCTAATAATTTGGAAGGGATTAATATAGTCGTTGGTGTGCCTTCTTTTATAATGCCTGATTCCTTCAATCTTGTTGTCTTTGATATCACTTGATGGCTTTGACTATTGCAATAGCAAGGTATCCCATTTACAAACTTACCAAGTTCAGCTTTTGAGGAAAGAAAGCATTAATAATCAAATACATGGCGGTGTGTATGTGTGTGTGTCAGTACTCCAATTGAAGAAGAGAGTTTACAGTGGCTTTGGCATATGAGAATAGGAGGAATGTGCAGTGTAGTGTTGTAGTATATACTGAGTTAAAGTTGCAACAAATTTGACTGATAGATGGTGTAAAACCTACATTTATTGCTAAAGCTTCTACAGTTGGTAGGTTTTAGGTAATAGGTATCCATACCTTACAGTCATGACTAGAACTGGGCCATTCTCGTGACATTTGCTACGCCAAAAGATAACGTTTCTTTTGTCCTTTCTATCTGTGACATCGCTTCAAAAATTTCATACCTAATCACGCTTTTCTCAACCTAGTAAAACAATCCAGACAAAATGTAACCTTAATACCCATTTGTTTAGCTTCAAAGAAGTAACTATCTAAGAGTGATATATTTACCTTGGAATGGAATTTTCTTTATCCGTTGAATATATAAAAAAACTACTTGCCCTGGCTCAATAAATCAAACTTTGTCCAACTACACAAGACTCCACTCTTCAAACCTAGATGCTACTTTAACCTATTGTGTGACTTGGGACTTGGATTTGTCTACGTTGATACATACATTATGATAACCGTACCAAGTCAAAGTACATCCACCAATCTGGCGCTGGCATACTTCGTTAGAAACCCCAGTCAAACAAAAGTAGCTGGGCTTAAAACGCCACCAAGTGGCATTATAATCCATGCAAAATCAGGCCCATCAGAAAAAAAGAAGAAAAAGTGCTAGCTGGCGATATCGTGCGAGGAAGTCATGATGTGAACATCTTTTTCTTTCCCACATTGCTGCATACCAAATATGGCGAACCACACATGACATGAAACGTAAGTATACAGAATGAGGGAGGCTAGGTAACATTAATCAATAATATCTTTCAAGTTAACTGCCCTGCTGTGCCTGGAATTTCACTTACCAAAATATGTGCTCATACAACTTTCATTTGGTGCTGCATTCTCATTAGCATACATATTGTGCTACTAAGTAACAAAATCCTAAACTAGGACTCGATAACTAACACGACCAGCCAACAAATTCAATATCAAATGTCAAGGAGCAGATGAGACGCAGATGACAAACCATCAGATTACCACCTCAAAGAACTCTTCCCTGAAAGATCCTTCACCTCTGGACTTAACAAGCCTGTGACGTAAACAACAACGTGACCAAGTTCACCTATAAGGATTAGCAAAATGATGAAAAACTCCTTAGTGAAAAGAGGGGGATAATTCCCAGGATGTTAATAATAAGATGCCATACTCAAAGAATCTGATAAATAAAAGAAACAATATTGTGCCCACGAATAGCAATCTATTAAATACATTAAAATAACCTGCAGAAGAAGCTTCAATGAACCATGAATTCCATACAACACCTTAACATTCACTTGCAAGGTTTATGTTTGGAGGCAGGAGTTCTGCAGTGCACATTCTATGCAAGTTTTTGGTATTTATAATCACACCAATACTCATAGTACCCATATTCCTAGTATCAGGGACATCATTCAGGAGAAACTGGGAACACCAGGTCAATCGATGTTTGGGACTACGGTGATCTTAAACCTACATCAGAGGGAGGTGATGGGGCACCAATTCCACACAAATTAGTATCAGGAAGCTGATAAGTTACTTATCATTGCAATGCACTATGTAGTGCAGCTTCCTTAAACTCATATAAACTAAGGAATCTAAATATCTTATTTTGCTTCCATCATGATCATGCCACATTTCTTATTTAGCACATCATATAACTAAGCGAAGAATTTGTTAACAAGTTAATTGTCGTTAATAACTTTCAACCCCTAGCACAATTCTCATTGTAAAGTGGATTCATGCCTAAATGCAATTTTTCACGCTAAGGTCAGTCTCCACAATTGTTTATACAGTACTTTGATTTTTTTTCCAAATCATCAGATTTATGCAATAATTTTACAGAGGAAATTTGGATATAAGCATGAAAAGGTTATGTTACATAATGTTCAATTATGCATCTTGACAAGAGCAAATGATCAGAAGTCCCGGATAGAAATTAAAAAGGTTCTACAATATGATTACCATAACTAAATTGTTAAATGTGCAAGCTTGAATTAGTAGAATCATGATGCCCCCTCTCATAATGCTGGACTCTATCTCAGTTCAGATAGAAGCAATTAAAGGGGAACTTCAGGGACTACATACACAAGCAGAGGATATCAAAAGTCTCGTAAATGTTAACCTATATATCAGCATTAAACATATACTGAAATCTTCATTTCTTCATATCCTAAACTAGCGTATGTGAAATTTGCATCAAGCTAATGTAATTGTTCAACTCAGAATTCCTCTTAAAGACAACTTCAACAACACCAAAAAACAACAACAGAAGACGCACCTTATCATTATTGCTGTTGATTCTGCTGCTGGGGATTTGGCGGAGGAGGCATACCAGGCCTTGGTGGCCCATACCCAGAAACGCCAGCAGGTGGAGGAGGCATCCCCGGTCTCGGCGGAGGAGGAGCCGGCATTCCAGGCCTAGGTGGAACAGGCGGCCCTCTCATCATCCCTGCTGGAGGCTGAGGTGGCGGCACTCCCATTGGTCTCTGCCCAAATTGCGGCGGCATAGGAAATCCGGGTTGAGGTGGCCTTCCTGCAAACTGTGGCGGAACCTGCGGAGGCGGAGCCCGACCCATGGGCGGAACCTGACCCGGAAAAGCCCCAGGAGGCATCTGCCCGGGAGGTCTCATTACCGGCGGCTGACCACCCGGTGGCCCAGACGAAGCCGGATAAGTCATCGGCGGAGCAGAAAGTTGAGGCACTGGCGGGCGGGAGATCTGCGGCTGCATCATGCCGGGAGCAGGCCCACCAACGCCACGAACAGGTCCAGCAAGGCCAGGCTGGGCTTGAACAAGAGGAGCAGAAGGGATTCCACGGCCAGCGGCACGGCCGATGCCGGGTCCGGCTACGGCGGTAGCACCGACAGCCTTGGCCCGCGACTCGTCTGGGGGAGGAGGGCCTTCGACTGTCATAGAAATGACCTCTTCGCCGCGAAGAAGGACGAGGCCGAGAGTGCGGCGGTCTTCACGCTCTTCGTTGGTCTTCTTTCCCTTAGCGGGAGGGAGTTTACGGAACTCCTCGCAGTCGCCTAGGACGAGGTTCATGTGGCGGTCGAAGGCCATGAACTTTCCGACAAGCTGGCGCCCATCTTGGATAGTGACCCGCATCCGATAGTTGATGTACTGAAGCATCTTGGAGCTCTTCGACATCGACATTTTGATGGATTTGCAAAGGAATCGAACAACAGAGATGGAGATCTAGGGTTTTAGCTTCTAATTTGAGTTTTATTGCAGGGTTTTATAATAGCCGTAGTGTTCTAATATACTCAACAACAAGCCCAATACTAAATAAGCCCAATACTATAAATTCATTTCAGCCATTACTAAAACCAAGGAAATAAATATCCATGGGAGGGAGGTTCCCAGCTCACCTAGAAGATGATGACCCCAAAGCGCCAGCCTTTTTCAGTAGAACGGCGTTTTACCAGATTTGGGTTTTTCAGGTTTGCGTTTTTAATTCTTATTTCACCATCTTTTCTATTGTTTATAAAGATACAATGCAAGTGTTCCATCGTATGCAAGGGTCAAAACTGGCTATCTTCAAACTTCGCAGACGAAATCAAGTCCGGCCAATTCATAGCATTGAAAGCTTTACTCTAGTTTTGTCATCATGGTCAGAGGCTAACGTCGGATTCAGTTGCCGAGTTTCTTTCTGAATTTCCTGTTTTGTGTTTTGAGGTTTCATGTTTGTGTCCCAATAGCATTGTAAACCTCATGCTGTTGACGGATTTGCAGGCCATATACTTGGGATTGACTGGTTCATGACCGGGCTTGACTTAGAAGAACCTCTTGCAAGTTTCTTTGTATTTGATTCCCATATCTGTTCTTTTGCTCAAGTGATCCTTTTTGCTGCTTTTTTTCCCCTATTCTCTATTGCTTTGATTTGTTATTCTGTTGAATCTGAATATAACTTTCTTTTTGTTTCTATTTGATACTAAGGGTCTAAGTTAAAGGTTGTAGAGACTCGGGGTGCAATAATTTGGCAAGAACAAGTTTAGCATCAAATCTTTAAGTTTTGCTCTATTAATTTCTAGAGTTGATGGATAAATTGGCTTCTGTTGCTGGAATATGGATGAGGAGACTCAAGATCATATCATCCTTGTGTTAGAGCAATTGCTTATAATATTGTAAAACTAGATAAGCTTTTCTCTGCATTGCAATGTTTCGGCACATGACTTAGTTTCGAATGATGCCATTATGCAAAATGTCCATGCAATGAAAAAAGAAATTCGATGTAGTCTTTGTCAACTTATGTCTGCATTGTTTTCAATTCATTAGGAAACTATAAACTCGATAAACACCATTATAGATCATGTTGTGGGAATGAACCCTGTGCTTAATTCACTCTACTTTTTACTTGATCTTTTCTAAATTTAGAGATTTACTTATTTAGAAGTTTCCTGTTCCGAGCTAAACTAATTTATGTGTAAGATCAGACTTGTAGGATATTTCACTCTGAGTCACCTTTGCATTGACTGATTCCCCATGAACGATGGAATAGCAATCCGAATCTCAATCTCTCAAATGAGCTACAAGTATCTAGAAAATTTGTCCGATTTCTGTTGTACGGGTAAACAAGTGGCATTTGACTTGTGTAATAATGGCAGAACAATGAGGAGCTACAAAGATCCATATTTCATTATGTTGGTTTTCTTATGCATTGGTTGGTGTTGTACAAAGTACTAATTTATTCGTCATAAATACTTTACCGAGTTAAGAGTAATTATATGCCACATAATTAGTATCTATGATAGCACTACAGATCCTAAGAGCACCAAGGGTCCTGACAGCACTATGGGTCCTAAACCCATTGTGACTTATGCTAAAAGGAAGAAGGGGAAGGGACTGAACATGGGCCTCAAACCCATACTATGTATGGGAGTGGGGTAGGAGAGAGAAGTTAATAGCTAATCGAGTATATAAGGGAATGGGGGAGTAGAGAAGGGTATCTTATCTTTCACCTTGTATTATCTCAGCTGAAAGCTTGAGGGGCCATCGTTGGCTGGTAGCATTAGTTCTTGTAAATCCTACGAGGCTTTTGCTATATATATATATCAATAAATTCATATACTATCATCCATTTGCTTATCAAT
>JANVCL010000003.1:28932821-28945180 GCA_026546855.1 Erythroxylum incrassatum | reverse complement strand
CGGACGGAAAAGTTATTCACGAAAGAAACCAAAATTCAAATAAAACAATTAATATATATATATATATATCCTTCTCTTTTTCCCTATTTCCAACCGAAATTCAATCATCTATAACTTTTTGTACACAATTCAGAAAATGACAAACCATACCTTGTTGGAAAGATCATGAAAACGTCTACAAGGTTCATGTAGAACACAAAAATCAATTTCACCCCTAAGGGTGTTAAAAAAATCCGATCAAAATTACTGCCCATTCAATACCTCTCAAAATAGTACAGTAATTGTAAATTCAATAACTTCTCATTGCTTCAGTCAACAATTACACAATAAATATTCCCAGAAAGATCACAATGTTTTCTATAACTTTCATGAATAACCTGAACTCAAATTCACTTGCTAACTAGGTCAAACAATTTAACAAAGAATCTGCCCCTGCATTTACTCAATCTAGACAGCAAATTTCAAACCAGCATATCTCATTGCACAATTGTCAAAAAAATTACCACCTTATATCACTAAAAAGATAAAATCTCATACTTCAATTGTCATGAAGAACGCAGAATCCAATTCCATTCCTAACAATTTCAAAATTGTCATGCAAGTTTCTGCTGATCAAGGCAGTTAATAACCTAATGCAGGTTCAGTGTTTGAAAACTCATAACTCTCAAATTTGATCTCCAAGAATCACATGCTATATATCATTTTCAAGATAATTGTTTCCTCTACAACTCTTCAGAAGATCACTCAAGTCAATTCAATTCACAGAAATCAATAAAATTGCTTCTAATCAGAATGGTCACAAAATCTCCATGTAGGCTAGGTTTCACCAAAATGCACAAAATCAGTCAATAGTCAACAGTTCATATCTCCCAATATACATATCGAAAAATTGCAAAATCAGTGGCAATGGAAAGCTAACTTGATAGGCTTCAACTTTCATGAAGACCATTTTCACTAATTCCTTCTACATAAATCTAGAAAAATCACCAAAGTTTCAGATGACTACTTTCGGATACTGTTCATACAGTACATACCACTAACTTTCCAAGCCAAAATTCAACCTCTTAGGGCTACAATTAGGCAACACCTATTTCACACAAAAATGTAGCCAACAAACTCAAGTTTAATTTGGTCCAAACCTCACCTCATTTGCATACCTACACAATTAGTTATGATCAAAACAGTAAACCATGTACAAATGACAATTTTCCAGCTTTGATGTTCAATTCAATTCCTTTCATTCCCATGTCCATTCTACTTCAATTAGCACTCAATTTAACTCATTCATTCACCCTAACCTTCATCAAACACTTCACTTCAATATCAATACCTAAAATGGCAGCATCATACACAATCATGTTCTTATCAATTTCTTTTAAGTATTAGTCATCTTATCACTACAATCACTTCAACATTCACAAGGCATATACTAATCATGCAGTCAACAATGATTTACAATAATAACAGAACTACATTGGCCCATTATAACTACAAATTATAATTTGGGAATACAATTATATTAGACACTAATGCAGACGCAAATTGATCCCGACCTCTATCCTTCACTTGCCTCACTTGCCTACAGTAGACCTACTCCCGTGTCAAACGGGGTATTCTTCAAGACCTGAAAAATAGATGCAAAATTTTGATGAGTTTTTGCAAACTCAGTGAGGAACCATCATCAATGGTTCGCCCAATTCATGCATCATATAAGCACATTACAGGCATAGCACAGTTAAAAACAAAATAGTACCTCAGTTAATAGATAAGTAAATGACTCTGATGGAATGAATCTTTTAAAGTAAAAAGTTTTTACTGAGTTCTACTGACTAATGTAGTACGCCACCTTTACGGGGCACGAACTCGGATATCACCAATGATGTCGGGTTCGAGTCAGGCGGGAGTGGGGTGTTACAGTTTTATAGTATGAAGAGCAACAATATAAAGAAACGAAATGAAACTTCACTGTTATAGGTTAGAGTGAGAAACTCCATAAGTTTGTGTCATGTATTGACCACCGAAGAAGATAATGGTGGTTGACATTATTGTTGACTCAAGCCAAGAGAGGAGAAGAATCCATGTAAGAAAGAAACGTTAGAATAGAATTTAAATTAAAAAAACCTAGAAGTGTCGTAGGAAGACGATAGTGCAGCGTCTGGCACGTTCGTCATTAGGCAGATGGATGGCACGTGCAGACGTTGGCACGTGCTCTACAAGCGCCAGACGGGCTTCTAGGCCCAAAAATCAGATTATGGGTTGATTTTTTGGGTCTTTGGGCCATTAAAGGATATATTAGGTTAATAAATAATTATGGCCCAATTATAATAGATTATTTAATTCATAATTGATTTATGTTCTATACATAATATAATTTTGAAAATTAGTGTCATATTACATATTTATTTGGTACATTGACTATTTTATATTATGTCATATTTGGAATTAAATTTCTTATTATATGATGTATGTGCTACAGGACATAATGGTAATTTAGAATAGTTTGTTAGTCACCAAAGTGACCAAACTAACTAAATTAAATTTTGTCATGTATGATAATTGTCCAATTAAATGTTGATTACATGGAAAGTTTGTTAGTCACCAAAGTGACCTAGTTTGAAAATATTAATCATTTAATTGCGAGTGTTTCAATTGTTCATTATAATATAATGCTAAAATGACATAAAGGTTGAACTGAACAATTGAGATAATTAATTATAACACTAGGAGATCACCCAAAGGTAGACCATTACTTATAATTAATGACATTAAAGGGACTTTATCAACATATTTAGTTAATACAATTGTATATCCAAAGATAACAAGCATATTGACTAGAATATGATTGACTGTCCATTATAGTGAACTATATATATTCATCATAATAGGTTACAACTATGTATTTAAATTTCACCCAAAGGAGAATTTAAATGCATAATCAAAGTTTATAGTTAGTTTGAATCTATTTAGGTTTACTCAAAGCATTAATGTGTGAGTTATATGTTGTATGTGCAGCATCTACTAATTTGTTCGCCTTAAGCAATGGCTTGATTAAGTTCAATGGTCTGAACTATGGGGACTAGTCTGAACAAATCCAGTTCCAACTGGATGTAATGGATTTGGACTTGGCCATAGTTTCAGACGTAAGGTCGCAACTATAACTGAGACTAGTTTTGAAGCTGACAAGTCTTATTATGAGGCTTGGGAACGGTTTAACAGACTAAGTTTGAATTTGATGCGAATGATATCGCAGAAAATGTGAAGCCATCAATGCTTAAAACGAACAATGCAAAGGAGTTCATGTTAAAGCTTAAAGAATACTCCCAATCTGATAAAGCTGACAAACCCATAGTAGGGACTTTAATGAGTGAGTTGACGACCAAAAAGTTTAACTGGTCACAACCCATTCATGATCATGTAACTCATATGTTAAACCTAGCTGCAAAGTTGAAATCTATGGGTATGGATGTGAGTGAGTCCTTTCTAGTACAATTCATTATCAACTCCCTTCCTCTTGAGTTTGGCCAGTTCCAGGTGAATTATAACACCTAAGTAAAAATGGAACCTTCAAGAAATTAAGGCCATGTTGGTTCAGGAGAAAGAGAGATTGAAGAAAATAAAGGAACACTCCGTTCATCTCACGTTTCATCAAGGTGCTAGTAGCAGCAATAATAAATCACGACAAAAAGGCAAAGATAAGGACAAAGCTCTCAACAAAGTTAATGAGGGTCGAATCAATAAAGATAAGAGATGTCACTTCTGTAAGAAGCCTGGTCATTTTCAGAAAGATTGTCCTAAAAGAAAGGCTTGGTTCGAAAAAAAAGTACATACTATGTATCAGTATGTTTTGAATTAAATCTTATTGAAGTGCCTAATAATACGTAGTGGTTAGATTCTGGTGCAACTACTCATGTGTCACATGTTAAACAGGGATTCCTTTCAATCCAGACTATAAATGGAACTAAAAAATTCTTGTATATGGGGAACAGAATGAAGGCACGGATAGAGGGCATTGGGACGTACAAATTGATCTTGTACACTGGGTGTTACCTAGATCTAAAAAGTGTCTTTATGTTCTTGAATGTGCTAGAAATTTAGTTTCTGTTACAAAATTAGATGATGTAGGAGTTCAATTGAAGATTGGAAACGGTGTTTTTTCGTTATATAAACATAAGTATTATTATGGTTCTGGTACATTAATTGATTGTTTATATCGTTTCAATCTTGATGTTGATTTTGCCGCATCTCTGTTTCATGTTGACCATATTATAGGAAGTAAATGTAGTGTACAAAATGAATGTTCTGTTTTTTTGTGGCATAAAAGATTAGGTCATGTATCTAAAGAAAAGGCACAAAAGTTATTTAAAAATGACATTTTACCTCAATTGGATTTTGTTGACTGAGATATATGTGTGGATTGTATTAAAGACAAGCAAACCAAACATATATCAAGCATCTAGCCACAAGAAGTAGTGCATTACTAGAATGAATACACACTAATATCTGTGATCCTTTCAACGTTCTTTCTTAGGGTGGTGAAAAATATTTCATTACCTTTATTAATGACTTCTCATGATATGGTTATATTTATTTGATACATAAGAAGTCTCAGTCTGTGGACATCCTAGAGGTGTTCATTAATGAGATAGAAATGTAGTTAGATAGAAAAGTAAAGATAGTGAGGTCTGATAGAGGTGGTGAATATTATGAAAAATTTGATGAAAGTGGACAATGTTCATGTCCATTTGCAAAGTTTCTTGCAAGTCGATGCATATATACGCAATACACAATGCTTGGTACACTACAACAAAATGGTATAGCCGAAAGGCGAAATCGTACTCTTATAGATATGATTAGGAGTATGTTAAGTTATAGTTCTATACAGTTGTCATTGTGGATGCATGCATTAAAGACCGTTGTGTATCTACTTAATAGGATTCCTAGTAAGGCAGTTCTTAAGACACCTTATGAACTGTGGACAGGAAGGAAACCTAGTTTACGACACCTTTACATTTGGGGTTGTCAGGCAGAAGTAAGGATGTATAATCCACATAAAACAAGAACTATTAGTAGTTTTTTTATTAGCTATCCTGAAAAATCAAAGAAGTATATATTTTATTGTCCTAACCATAGTACGAGAATAGTTGAGTATGGTAACATTCGGTTCATTAAAAATGATCAAATCAGTGGGAGTGGAGAACCATAAAAAGTGAATATTCACGAGAATTGAGTAAAAACTACTCCAAGTCGCGGAGACACTACCACATCAGATGTGATCTCACCGGTTGTTATTCCTCTTGTTGCATCACGGATACACAATATACTAGAACAACAAACTAATGTTCCAATTTCACAAATTGAACATATTAATGATGAACCAGTTAATGATGTTCAAGTTACAAATGATCAAGTGATGCCACAAGAAGTAGCATTACGAAGGTCTGTAAGGCAAAAAACATTAGTTATTTCGAGTGACTATGAAGTTTACTCACTTGAACATAAATGTAACTTGAGCATTGATAAAGATCCAAGCTCGTTCAAACAAGCCATGGAATGTAACAATTCTGAAAAATGGTTCAATGTTATGAAAGAAGAGTTGAAATCAATGGATGACAACAATGTCTAGGAATTAGCTAAGTTGGCAGAAGGTGCAAAGCAAGTGGGTTGTAAATGGGTCTTTAAGATCAAACGTGACTCACAAGGCAACATTGAAAGGTATAAAGTCAGACTTATTGCCAAAGGTTACACTCAAAAAGAAGGATGATCCATGTGACTTATAGTTTTAGTCCTATGAAAAGCACCCAAGATGATGGTTATTGGGTATTAAATAAAGGGATCTCAAATGGGTCAAAGACCCTTTTCCTCTCTCTTTTAATATGAACCGACATGATGATTGGTGAAAGTATAAATAAATTTTAGAAACTTATGAAAGGTTATCTTAACCATTGGAGAAACTGCTAAAAGTTCAAAAAGAAGAGAGGAAATAAACTTGTATCAAGAACATCAAAATCTTACAAAACGATCATGGATACAGGTATGTCATAAATTGATCCATAAATGTCTTTCACCATTGACTCGATGACCTGACTCGCACAAGTCAACTGAATTGCCTCAGTTACACTGACTTGCCCAGTTGCACTATTCCAATTTACAAAATACAAATAGTCCAAACAGACAGTAGTATCTTCGACATAGGGATTTAACGAAGGTTGTAAAAATTGCAACAAATTTTGTGGAATTGTGGATTATAGAATTATGGAATATGGATATTGAAATATTAATTAAGTTGTGTTAACTGTTGATTTGAATACTGAATTGTGTATTTGTGTTCTGTAGAATATTGAATACAAATAAATGAAGATTGAATTATGAATTTATAATAAATTGTATATTTGTTTTGTGACTTTGTGTTGTGTAGTATATGTGTAATTGTGAGTGTTGAATTATCGATTCTTGATGAATTGTGTTGGATGAAATTGAATTGTGTAATATATGATAACTCCTAAATGTGGACCTAATTCGAGTAAGAAACTAAGAATGTTAATTAACATTGGTGAATAAAAGATTGTTAAATTAAAGTTAGAAATTAGGATTTCTATAACAATGTTCATTAAAATTATTTAAGAAAATAAAATAATGATAAGCATTACAAATTGAATGGTATAAACAAACAAAACATATTAGTTTATAGTTAAATTATGTGATTACATAAAATAGGGTTTAAACTTATAGTTATGAGTTACAGTTGAGTAGGTTATAATTGTGAGTGTATGTCTTTATGGTTGAATTATGTAATCATATAAAATAAGTTATAAAAGATATATGTGCTTTTGTGTTAGTTTTGAGTTAAACAATACATATTTTGTGATAGTACTTGATAATAAAATTAAGTATTCTTTATTTTGATGTAAAGTTATTAATTTAATTTTGACATATGTCTTTATTTATTTTGCAGATAAATGGAGGAAAATTCAAATACTCCTGATAATTTAGTCACTTCAGGTATAAGAAGGTTCGATGATCCAACTTGGACTCATGCTAGATTGATTTCTGGAATAAAAAAATCATACCATTTGTTTGTATTGTAACAAGCATTTGAAAGGTGGAGTAATCACTAAATTAAATAAGCATTTAGTTTAAGTCCAATGTGATGTGGAACTTTGTAAGAAAGTGAGTTATGATGTGAAATGACAAATGAATTGAATTTGCTTGAATAGTATCAATATGAGAAAGATAAAAGACAAAGATTAAACCATGCAATTGGCAATGGAATTTCTTTTTGAAGGTGGCAATATTCATACCCAATAAGAAGGAAATGTTGCACCTGATGTTAGGAAAATAATAAAATATGTATCTAATTCGTTTACACCACAAACAACTCTTGAAGCTCAACCTTCAATTCATAATACCTTACTATTTAGAAAAACAACTCATAATGTGGATATGATAATAGCTAAATAGCAGTATGATTCAAGTATAACATTTAATGTTGCCTAATCTCATTATTATCAGCATGTAGTGGATGTTATTACCTCATACGGTTTAGGATACAAAGTTCCTTTAATTGATGACTATAGACGTAAACTTTTAAACATTTTTATATATGAAATAAAAAGTTTAGATGAAAGAAGGATGACTTAGGTTACTTATAGGTATTCCTTCATGTGTGATGGTTGGACAAATAGAAGACATGAGCCTATTATTAATTTTTGGTTTTTCTATAAATAGGACAATATTTTTGAAGTCTATTAATGCATCTAGCCTTGTTAGGAATGCTAATACTCTATTTCATATATTTGATGAAGTTGTGAATGAAGTTAGGCTAAAAATATTATTCAGTTCGTTATTGACAATGATTCTGCTTATAAAGCAGCTTGAAGAGCATTGCAAAGCAAGTATAATTCTTTTTATTGGACTCCTTATGTTACACATTACATTGACCTAATATTGAAAAATATAGGAGACGCTAGATATTTTTCTATTATTGATGAGACTGTGTAGAAAGCAAACAAGGTGATTGAGTTCATCTACAATCGCGCGTGAGTCCTAAATTTAATGAGAAAAGATGACACTAACGGTATGAATTTATTTTGTCTTACTATTACAAGATTTGCAACTAATTTCTTATCATTTTAGTGTTTTGTTCTCATAAAGAAGGAGTTGAGGCAACTGTTTACAAGTGATAAGTGAATTGCATCTCAACATGTTAAGTTGAATGTTGGATTTGAAGTTTCTAAAATTATACTTGAAGAACATGAATTTTGGTCGCAATGTTAATTTGTCATATGAGTTTGTGAGCAATTGGTGAGAGTACTTTGTCTTGTTGATAGTGATGAGAAGACAACAATGAGTTATTTTTCTAATTAATGCTATAGAGAGGGCGAAAGAAATAATCAAGGCCAATATGAAAAAATGCCTTCTTGTACGTACCTTATCTTGTAGTCATCAATAAGTGATGAGAAAGATAACTTTACTCTTCGTTGTTTATAACTAAGACATATTTGAAATCTAGTATTTACTTAAAAATAAATTTTACAAAGAAACCTCAAATTAATAAAGGAATGCTATTAACTATTATAAGAATTGTTGCCTATGAAATGATATAAGATCCCCTAAGCTCACAAAAGAGATTTATAATAATGCTTCGGATTTTGGGATGTCAATTGCTATTCGTCAAAGAGACAAACTTAAGTTAGATATATATTTTTTCACTTTTTTTACTTAATGAAATTTTATTTTAATACTTTTGTTGTCTTACAATTGCTTGATGAGACCAATTCAGAAGTGGTGTTCCAGAATTGCAAATATTTTTAATTCAAATTTTGAGTCAATATGTGAATACAATAGGATATGAATGAAATTAAAGCACACACGAATTCATTCAATCCAAGAAAAGGAATTGATTGAAGCACAAAAGATTAAAAAAATGGTCTTTGTTCAATACAATTTAAAGTTTCGAGAAATGTATGTTATTATCATTATTAAGTTGGATAAAATGATTGTACTTTCTTAATAATTTTATTTTTTATTTATTAGGACTCTTAATAGAACAAGTAGTTCTATAGATCTAATTTACTTTTACTAAATCGATCTTTTGGCAGATTGAGTTTTTGAAGAATTGAGTTTGGTAGATGAGAGTGACTTGGAAGATAATTTTGGATGAGAAAATATTGACATATTATTTAGTGCAACGAATTTGAATAATGATTATGATGAGAATTCTATCAATAATGAAGATTTTATACTAAATGAGAATTGAGATAAATGTGATTTGAGCAGATATTCAATTGAATGAAGTTTTAGGCTTTTATTTCTCTTTTTTTAATTTCACCTATATTTGATGTATACGTTAAATTCTAAACATGCAATATAAATATAATTATAAATATTTTTTTCAAGTTTTACTTTTTGTTGGTTGTTTCCTCGACACGAACTCTTATTGTAAATTACAATAGTTAAAGTGTCATGAATATTTATTAATATTTTTATTTGAGGTTTTGATGAAATTAATATTTATTATAAGATGAAATTGTAATATTTTAAGTATTTTTTATTCTCCTTAATTTTATATTTTCATAATGATTAAATACTTTTCTCATATTAATTGTGTTTATTATTTATATGTAAAATATATGAAAAGTAATTTAATAAATATGAATAGATTATTGTTATTTCAAATATTATTAATATAATTTAATGTAAAATTATAAATTATATAGTGCAATATATTAAAGAACTATTTTGTATTTTAAAAAGATTTATAAATGATTTTATAAATTTAAAATTTATTCAAAATAATACCCAATATTAACTAATATCAATATAATACCATACCATAATTAAATTCGCTGTGGGTATCTAGTACCATACCAGCAAAGTATTTATAACATTAAGCTGTACAAGGTCCTGCTAATGCTTCGGCTATCCTCACACCATAACTCATATCAACCTAAAGTTATTTGAGATGAGAATCATAGTTTCTTCCATTTTAACAGGCGGAAAGTTCCAAGCTTTTTTATCAGATCAACGATTTTCTAAACTATATTTTCAGGTTAAGGTTGCTAATTTAAATTTCATCTTTTTTTAAGGTATTCACGTTTTGTAACTTAAGGTTATTATTTTCAATGGATTAGGAAGTATTCTTGTTTGGAAAAGTGATTCTTGTTCAATAAAACATAAAATTTGTAGTCATTTTTAAGAACTAAGAGAATTAAGATGTAAAAAATTGGTGATTAAGCTAGTCAAATCATTAATTCACCAAAAGCGTACCAAAGTTCAGCTTTCCCTCGCCCACTCTAACATTAAAAGCATACTTCCTGTACATAAATTTATGTAGTTTCCTCTAGTAAAATCAACCATATTTCAGGTTATAACTAACAATCTGGACCAATTTCTGACATCAAGCACCTAGTTATTTAGATTATATAATCAATAAAAAACTATCTAGATGTATTAAAAATCAATGAAACTCATATAATATCACCACCAAAATTATCCAAAAGTCAAATATTTCAGGTTGTCTTAACAATTCTAGCTAGGCTTTATCAAAATCTAGTCATCAATTCATCTGAGAATTCCATACGTGTATCAATTAAAGGTTCATGGTTCGAGTTCCTTTAATGAACAACTTGCATAAAAATCAAAGAAGTATTAAGAACAAAATAAAACATAAATTCATTTGTTGAAAGATAACAATTAAACAATCAAATCATGATAGAATAAGGGTCGGTTCAGCCTCCCATTGGCACTAAAAAGAAATTAGGTTAACATGTTTGTAAATAAAAATACAACTGGTAAAAAATTCAAACAAAACATGATGGAAATAATATGAAGAAAAACCCGTCACTAGGATAATACCCTCCTCCTATCCTTCTCTCTTAAGTGCAGGTTGTATTGGTTGTTCTCTTTGATACGTGGCAGTCCCTTTTTATATAGTAAAATTTGTAACATCCTTGCCTTATTTTGATTAGGAAGATTTTTTTTTATTTAGAAGACTTTTGTATGCCTATTTTTGAGTTTTTTTGCATATAGAACTAGCATCTGGCCATATATCTTCAATCCTTCGTATTTTAGCTCCAAATTCCTAAATTTTAGCAAGACTTCTGTAAAATAAAATATAACTAATTAAAAAATGAATTGGAAGCCTAAATTAACAAAATAGGGCACAAATTCATGCTAGAATAGAGAAAATATACCAAATATTACTGTAGAAGTTTTAGACATCATTGAAAAATATGACTTATATACCCTGTTGCGTAAGATCACCCTTTCATTTAATTTTTTTTACTTTGACTTGATATTTTATGAATTTAGCCATTTAAATGGTTATTGTTCCTAGCCAAACTTAATGAAGAAAGTGGTGGCATATTTAAGTTAATTCTTGTAAGCTATTTCACGTAGAATTACCTTTTCAATTGATTGGTATCCATTTTGGCTCATCTATTGAATAATGGAATCACAATCCCCAATCCTAAGTCTAACAAATGGGACACAATTTGGCTGCCATTTCTCATATGGCAAATAAATTATATTTGAGTTGTGTCAAAATGGAATAACAATTGAGGAATTACAAAGGTCCGTGTGTTGTTGAGTTGCTGGTTTTCATATGGAACACTTTATTGAGTTTTTTTTTTAAGATAACACTTTATTGAGTTAAAATAAGCATTTGCCATGCATTTGACACCTAGTCCTTGTAGGCCTAGGGGTACTCATATTGTGTAGCTCAAGGTTATCATTTTCAATGGATTAGGTAGTATTCTTGTTTGGAATAGTGATTCTTGTTCAATAAAACATAAAATTTGCAGTCACTTTTAAAAACTAAGAGAATTAAGATGTGAGAAATTGGTGATTACATAAATAATTTCCATTGCTACTGATTTATATGGGAAAATATTTTTCTTTCTGTTATATTTATTTGAGAGCTAACATTTGTGTAACATCCCATGCACGTTGTTTCCTTTTTGTATTTCTAGGAGAAATTGTCTTGCATAGTGGAATCTAGATAATGTGTGAGATATTCTTTTCTTCCTTAAATTAGTTGTAAAAGTGAGCAAGTTTTTATGCGATATCATAAAGTAGGGTAAGTAATGGCTTTTGTTTAAAAAGTAGGTTCAGAAATGCATGCGCCACCTTATTTAATTTATTTGAGAGTATTATCTGGAGTCAAGATGCAAATAATGATCCTAGTGCTCAAGATAGAATGAAGTTACTGTTATAAAATCGAAACTAAAATTTTAGAGTATTTGGGAGAGAAGAATTATTCTTATGAATTCATTCATTCATTCATTCTCTTACATCAAACCTTCTATTTATAGTACATTTCAAACACCTAATACACATGTGACCATCTACCCCATATGTGT
>JANVCL010000003.1:28918597-28930294 GCA_026546855.1 Erythroxylum incrassatum | reverse complement strand
AATCCACCAGTTCCCTCTGATGTATTAAGGGAAAGTGTAATCTGAGTGTCATAAATAGGTTTTAAATGTCATAATTAGGTTCCACGGCTTGAATTAAATATCTAAATATTATTAGAGTAATATCCATCGGTATTCTAAATGATCATTAATTACTCATAATTAACCTTTTTTCTATTTTAAAATTATTTCAAATTTCAAAACCCAATACAAGTCTGCATGCTGCAGACCTAAAAAGAAAGGAAACCAAAGTATTAAAATTAACAAGATTAACACAAATTTAACCAAATCTAATTTAAAATTAAATATTTATAGCCTATCCATGAAATATAAATTTTATTTATTTTTTTTAAATTTTTGTTACTAAGAAGTACAAAGATATTTAATTTTCAAATAGACAGAAAAAGATTATAGTTGATTTAATAATGATCATGTGACATTGCTTTTCAGTCCAAACCAAGGAGTCCCTTACATATGATGCAAAATAGATCTTGTTTTATTTTTATTCAGAGATTTTTTTAATAAAAATATGAATTAAAGTTTGAAGAAAAAGAAAATTAGATATATTACTATTTAATTACTAATAGATAATATTATATAATTAATTTAATAATTAAAATAAAACTATCTAATAAATATTAAAATATCATTATAAAACATTTCTCAGATGAAAGTAAAAGCCAATTTTCTTTTTGGTATATGATATATCTTTTTTCAGTTTAAATTAGTGAAAGTAGTTTGAGAGTCACTTTATAGTGTTTGAAATAATTTTCTAAAAATAAAATAAATTTATTTAGACTGAATTTCCATTTTTAAATTATTAATTAAAATAATGATTCCATTTTTTAATTAGAATGTAGTGGTAATTAAATTTAAAATACAATTTCTTAAAATTTATAGACCAAAACATAGAATGAAAGAAATAAAATGTGAATTATTTAATCAATTAACTGTGAATGATATATTATTCAGGTTAAGGTTTCTAATTTCGAATTTGGGTCTAACTTTAGGTTTATGAATCTAATGTTTTACCTTCTAATGTGCCAGATCAGCTCAGTTGTCCTCATTGGAGGCCATTGGGCTTCTTTCCGGTTGTTCAACTCTGTCTGAATTTGCCCTTGTTCTTAGCACTGAAGGTTTGATTTTGAGTTTTTCTTTAATTTTCTGTGCAAACATGATCGTATGAAATGCAAATATGAAAATTTTAAAGGATTTCTAGGGTTCACAATTGGAGTTGGAAGGTTACGACTACAAGCCTAGCTTGGCTCCAAGAAACTATGGTAAGTTTCTTCCTTTTTGATTTGTATTCCTTCAATCAAGTGTTTCCTTCCGATTTCTTAGACTCTTATTACAACAAGGTAACCCTTTGATTGCATTTTTTTAATGATAGTTTGTGCCCTGTTATAACATACTGTCTCTTTTCAAATCAATATATAACATTCTTCTAAAGTCAGAATTGATCCCTTAGAATCTCTCTATAAACTTATTCAAAAGCAGCATATAAACCTTTTAGCAATATCTGTACCCTTAGTTATTCAATTGATTTTCGGTATGCTTCAACACCTTTAGAATCCTTCATGAAAATTTTGTTATGGTGATCTAGTTCATGAAAGACTTCAGTTAACTATCCATTGTATCCAAAGAGAGGCTTTCCACTTTGTTTTGCTGTGAACACCTTTTAATTTAGGGCGAAAAATTGCAATTCATTACTTCCATCATAAAAAGCTTTTGCTAGTGCATTCCAAATTTCACGAGCCGTGGGTAATCACAAGTATTGTTTTATAATCTTTGAACTCATAAACATTAGCAACTATCTTTTAACTTTTTGATTTTCAGCATACTATTTTTCATAAACATCTTTAGATTCTGGAGGTGACTTTGTTAATGATATAAGAAAGTTTTCCTCTTTTAGCACATCTCCATGAGTTATAACCAAACATCATAATTTGATTCAGAAAGAATGATATCTGCACTAAGCGATCCCTCAAATTGAACATAACTTTCACTCATCTTCAAAAGGTTTTATACGCTTTAATACTAACTTGAAAGATGAGAAAAAGAAAAAGAAAAAGAAAAATAATTATGTACATCGTTACTTTCTCAAAAGAGTACTAGTTATAATTTACAATAAAGAAAAAAGTCTCAACAATTAATCATATGGTTATAATTAGGAGTCTAAAAATATAATTTTAGCTGTACAATCTCAACAATTATAAATAAAAATATCAACATGTTCTCCATTCTTTTAGCTCAGTGACCTTTTTAGATGTCAATATAGCTTCATCTCATTTGTTTTGCAAGTGCATCTATGTCTGCGATATAATAATCCATCACAAGTCCACAATTTGGGCACCAGAATATCAATAAATGCCAACAAAGAAAGTTTTTGCAGTGAAGGGCATAACCATAGACCAGGTGATTTTTTTAAAAATATTTTTTCATATTAAAATGACTTTTTGTGATGAAATAGTACTTTATGTATCTTAACTCTTCAAATAATTAGTAGCAACATTGAGTTCAAGAAATTTCAGAAGATAAAAACGACTATTTTTTTATAATTAAAACAAATATTTAGTGGTAACGCAGATTTCATAACTTCTAAGTAACTTTTTCTTATTTTTCGTAGGTATAAATTTGACAAAGGGCCACATATCGAATTGTTGGATCTTTTTATGCTTTGATTGCTGCAATAAATTAAAAACCTATATCAAAGACATGAAATTGATTCCCTTTCTTAAAAGGGCTTGAGGCATCCAATTTTGTTGCTTAAGGTTACTTGTTTAAGCCAGTTTGGAAAGGTGACTACTTGAAAGAATACATTGTTCCTTAAAACATCAAATTGGATTCCGCTTCTGAAAACTAAGATAGATCCAGTAGTTGATGCTTAATATGGTGACACAATTTAGGAATTTATATTGGAAAGCATTTTTTTTCTCTTTTAACGTCTGCATTTTCATATGGGAACAAAAAGGTGCTTTGAGCATGATATGCGTAATCTTAAGCATGCTTGGTATTGTTTGTGTTCTTCAATTGCATGCAATTCTTACTTTCTTACTAACACATCCTTCCCTTGACTGAAACGCTAGATCATAGAAACTGTGTTGTATAACGCTGGTGTTACTTGTATATTGAAAAGGTGGAATATGGAACATGCTTTTAAATTCGGAACGTGATTATGTTCGCCCAATACTTTGGTTATTGTCGTTCTTAATTTAGAATATCGCTGGATCAATTTGGAAAATGATACTATCAAATAATTGATCCTAGTGCCAAGGCTAAGACATGAAGATGATACAAATTACTCTAGCATTCTTTTGACAGTTTTAACCTTCACACAATACTCTAATCAAATGGTGCTAAGAACTAGTTTAATTAGATGAAATTTACAAAAATACGTGTATCAGGTGGGGATGCTTGGTGCAGCTTATACTTTAGGACATCTTCCCCATTTTACCCTGGTTTGTTTTGGAGGCCCTCCATTTGGTGAAACAGAAGAAAGATAAGGAAAAAAGAAAAAGACAATGCTAGTTGTTCAAAGGTTCATAAAACAAAGACCGAAGAAGAACTAATAGTTGAAGGATGAAGACTGAAGATGAAGATTTTATATGGCAGAGGCTAAATGGATAAGATCCACGACTTCACGTGTCCGGGATTCTGCATATTTACTAGTTGTCTTGTTTAGTAGAGCAAGTATAGTTGTTTTTAATATTTCTTTTAGTAGACAACCTACTCTTCTTGGTGATTGTCTTCACAGATCAGAAATTTCCTTGAGACATTCTAACTGTTCTTTGTCAACTTGTTTTTCCGTTTATGTTTTTATAATGGGAGGTTATCAAGTATTCTAATTTAAAACAAAAGCAGAAGTAATTTGACCAAACTAAACATATACTAATATTAATTATTAAAATATTAGGTCTTTTTTTTTAACTAAGAAATCCACAGCCGCTATCTTTATTTAGATGCGTGCTGGGTGAATCTTTGAATTGATGCAATAGCTTGTAAATCACGCCAACTGAATACTCCGCACTAGACAAACTATATATGACAGGCTTGATCGAGAGAGTGTAAGTAGGAGAATTCGAATACAAGATCTTTTGATCTCATACCTCCCTCTACCGATTCAATCACTCCTATGGGGCTATTTCAAATTGGTTGGACTCAATTTTACAAATTATTAATGTATTTTGTAATTTTAAATATAATTCTTTAATAGATTTAGTTTTATAATACTTATTCAATTGCAATCAACTTTCATTGTAAATTCTAATTGTAGACTTTAAAACGATGCAGTTTTTTAACATGGCACAACAGATGATATTATATGTTACAATGCATAATGTAGTTTAGTAATTCGTAGTTAGAGTTTGGAGTTTGTAATAAAAGTTGATAGCTGAGGACAGTGGCGAAGTCAGAAATTTGTTTCAGGAGGGGCAAAATTTTTTTTTATCTAATCCACCATAAGCAACGACATTCTTTTAGGTAGGCAACCTCTATATGTATATATATATATCTTTTTTAATAAAAAAAATTTGAGGGTGGGCATTTACCCACCCTCCCATAGCTGTAGCTTCGCTACTGGCTGAGGAACAAATATTATAAAATCAAAATTATATGGAGTTATTAATAATATTTAAAAAGAAAAATATATAGATTAATAATATGTGAAACTATAAGGTTAGCTTATTTTATACTAAAATATTTTAAAACTCTTCAAGTAAATTTAAATACAAAGGTAATATAAAAAATGGCATATATGTTTCATTAAATAAGAATAGGATATAGAAGAAAATAAATTAAAATATAGAAAATAAAAATATGGGAAGTAGATAAGTAAATTAACTTGTTTAAATATACCAAAATTTAACAAGAAATTAAAGAAAATTAAACAAAAAAGGAAAGTAGTCAAAGAGTCAAAAGTAGATAACCTCGAAATTATCGAACATGGCATCTATAAATAAATATAGCAAAGGCTTATCTTTTGCACTGCACCTAATCTTTCTCGTGGGGATTGTCCTTACTCCATACGATATGAGATACTATGTGCTATTCACCGGCGAACTAGCAACTCATGGCCTAAGCGTTGGTGAGAAAGTTTGCACCTTTTCAATCATCAGATCGGTGATTTACCAGAACATATGTCACAGGTAATATTGATAGGGTTTTGTTGTTTTCATTTTATCATCTTATTTGCTCTGATGCGTCGGGGTCTATGAACATAGCAAGTTAACATTCTCTATGTTCCAGATCGGATCAACCAACACCATATTATGAAGATGTCTTGCTTTGTTATAAAGCTGACTTCAATTCTCAGTCTTAAAGGTTTTTCTTTGTTAACTATTTTTTTCCCCCTGTTTATGGGCAATCATGTTCGATTGATCTAATGTTGTTGGTTGATCTGTAGCCCTGAGCTTGGTGTTGATACGTTTCGAATCTATCTTTGCGTGATAACCATATTGTAAGTTTCTTTTCCTGTTTGGTTAATATATCTTTGTCTCTACCTTAATGGTTTCATTCTTATTTATGTTCTTTTCTGCTTTTATTTGTCGTTTTTCTTCCTCATTGTTGAGTTGAGACCTTTTTCTTGCTTTCATTTGTTGTTTTCCTTCGTCATTATTGAGTTAAGACTTTCATTTGTCCTTTATCAAGTTTTTAAAATATTAACTTGAGGTTTCCAATCTGTTCCTGTCGATTTCAGTTTCCCTAGAATACTCAGTTCAATATTTTGGTAAGTTATTTGATTCGTGAGGTAGATTCTGGAATGAATGTTCTAACAAATTTGTACTACAATACCAATGGAATTGCAGGTGGAGTTGCTGGAGTTGAACATAGAACAGATAACTCGGTTTAGAGAATATGTTTGATGGATGCACTTAGGGCAGCGAGGAAGTCGTTCAAAACGGCCTTAGTATGCATGCCTGCATGATCAATATAAAAAAGAGAACCCATATTGGACTGTTTTCTTAGCGATCAGTTCGAAAAGAAATACAGTGCGTAGAAGGACCACATTATGCAGAAGATGTAAGAAGGAAACAGAAGTTGATGGATGAAGAGAAGATGAAGATTTTTTTAAAATTTATTTCAGGACATAATTACCAGTTGTTTTAATGAATTTACCAATCTTGAATTGTTATATTTTTGTTGGATGAAATGTACTCTGTTTTAACATTGAATTGAATAGAATAGCTAATCCACTAATCATTGTCTTGTACCCTCCTTCTAGGTATTTATCTCTTTGCTGCAAAAATTCCCTCCTCCTAGGTACCAACAATTACGTATTTATCAGGTTTGCTCATCTCACCTCCGATATATCATAATCTATCATATAAAGTTGTACTGGAAGAAAAATAACACATCTCTATAAAAGAGTTAACCAAATATCAACGAAAAGAAATAACTCTTTAAATTGCAGCGGCAAAATAATACGAGAATAAGAAATTAAATGATGGAAAAAAACACCAAAATTTAACATAAAAGACCCTCTAATGTAGAGAAAAAATTATGGGATAAACCGACAAATAAATTCACTAAATTCAAAAAAGATTTACATAAAAAGTTGATCTTTTACCCCCAAAATAACAAGGTGTCTCGCAAAACTTCAGGATTAAAACTAAAGTTAATATCATAATCAACAAATTCTTAAACTAATCCCAAAAACAATCAAATAAGGAAGAGAATCTAACCCTCTTTACTCTCTATATATTTTTTTCTCAATTTTGGACATTATGATAGCACTTACTATCTCTTCTTTGTCTCATGTATGGAACAAGGCTTTAATGAGCTATTTATATGCTCCTTCGCTTACAACTCAAAATCCTAATTGAACTGAACTAATACATCTCTGTCTAAATAAGACTCTATCTATTAGGATTTATCTGCATCATTATTAACAAGATAAGACATTATATTTAACTAAAAATGATACATTCCTATCCACAAAGATCTTCACTATCTTTAGATAATCCTCCCACGTGATTTTTACGTTTTAGAGTTGATATTTATTTACCGTAATCTTATTCGTCACATCATCCAAGATCTTAAAATAAGGTTAAACACTCAAAGTCTCCCCTCCAACCCAAATATGGGTAAGATACGTTATTTTTCATCATCTACTTTAGATTCACCTCCACAAGCTTACTGTAAAGCTCGTGCTTGTTTCCTGAAATCACTTTAGTCAGTATACCATCAACACTATTCAAATTTGTATGAATTTTCTTTAACATTAAGGGTTGCTCTTCTATCACTAACCTAACCAATGATAGTTGGCTTCTTCATAAAATGCAATCTCTTGCACATCTCGAGGCTCCCCCTCAGTAGTAAGTAACAAGTGCTCAGAACTTGGATACCTTCTACAAGGCCTTTTCTCCCTTATTGACCTTCAAAACTACGTTTCATCAGCTGTTGTATCCTATTGCTCCCCCTTCTCATTATTCTCAATCGAACTACAGACATCTGAATGCAGCAACTCCGATAACTTTGACATCCTTGCAAGTCTTCTCTTAAAAAAAACTCTATGCTACTTTCCAGCCAAACAATGATAAGAAAGATTAAGCAATTGTGAGTTCTTAACTAAGATAAGGGATTCTTTGGCCAGCAACTTTAGTCCCTTCTCACTTATGTGCCCAATCATCGATGCCATAGATTCGATGAATATTCCTATTTAGTTGTGTATAGTTCTCCACCACCACACATCTTTAAGTGTATCTTGCACAGTGAGCAACAAAACTCTCCTAAGGCTACTGTCATTGCCCCTCTAGATAATTTCCACTTCCTATCTCTAAAAGTGTGCTTAAATCCTTCTTGATCTAACAAATTTGTTGATAACATATTTAGCGTTAAATCGAGGATGTGTCATACATCTATCAAGGTCAGTAAGCATCCGATGTTTGTCTGAAACTAGATATCACCCATACTGACTATCTTGGCGGAGCTTTGATTTCCTATCTTAATGCTCCCAAAATCTCTGCTATTATAGCTTAAGAAGTATTATTTCTTTAAAACATAGTGATAAGAAGCTCTCGTGTCAATCAACTACTCTAAACTAACATTGTTGACATAAAAGTATGCACTAGTTGCACAAACTAGTGTCACCTCATCATCCATACTTGAAATAGTTGCAGTTGTACTTTTATCATCACCATCATTTTGATGATCCCTCTTCCACTTATAGCAGAACCTCTTAATATGCCCAAGCTTATCACAATGGTGGCATATCTTCACGTCTTTGTTAACTTTGGGCTTTGAACAGTTCTTCAACTTCCCACGATCTTTTGGAGCCCTACTCTTGTTTCTTCCCCTACTTTCTATCACAAAAGCCTACACTTGTCAACTCCAATCTCATTTCTTCGAATTTCTTCATTAAACATACTCTCTTTGATTATATCCAAAGAGAGCACACCTTCAATAGCTGAGTTGTTAATCATCACCACCAGTGTTTCCCAACTATTTGGTAACGAACTCAACAGGAACAGAGCTTGAAGCTCGTCATCAAGAATGATCTTCATTGTAGTCAGCTTGTTGATTATATCCTGGAAATCACTTAGATGCTTTGACATTGATATTTCAACCTTCAACTTCAAGTTCACAAGCCTCTTAATTAGAGAGGCCTTGTTGTGAGCAGTTTTTCTTTCATACAGACCTTCTAGCTTCTTCCATAGCTTAAAAGGATATGTTTCTTGAGACACATAATTGAATATGTTGATATCAATCTATTTTCTTATAGTGCCCAAAGTTTTCGCTTCATCTTTTCTCATTCTTTGTTCGACATCTTTTCAGGTTTTGAATGAACATCACCCTTCACACTTTTGTCCATATCAATAGGATCAAAGAGATCCATGCAATACAAAAGGTCCTCCATATCGAGTAATTTGATGACTTAACTTGACCATAGAGCTGCTTCCACCTTCCATTATGTTGGCTTTGATGCCATTTGTTGGAAGAAAAATAACACAATTCTCTAAAAAAGTTAATCGAATATCAGCGACAAGAAATAACTCTTCAAATTGCAACAATAGAATAATATGAGAATAAGAAACTAAACGATGAAACAAACCAAGATTTCACGGGACAAACCGACAAATAAATTCACTAAACTCTATAATGATTTACAAAAAAAAGTTGATCTCTCACCCCCCACAACAACAAGTCTCACAAAGTTTCAGGATTAAAACCAAAATTGATATCACAAGTAACAAACCATTAAATCAATCACAAAAATAATCAAACAAGGATGAGAATCTAGTCCTTTTTGCCCTCTCTATATTTTTCCTCACTTTTGGACGCTGTGACAACACTTACTATCTCTTCTCTGTCTCATGTATGGAGCAAGGCTCTAATGTGTTATTTATACGTTCCTCTAGCTTATAATTTAGAATTCTAATTGAATTGAACTAACTAGATCACATCTTATTCTAATTAGATTACATCACATTATCTAATAAGACAACATCCATATCTAAATAGGACTCTATCTAATATGATTTATCTACATTACTACTAACAAGATAAGATATTATATTTAACTAGGAATGATACATCCCTATCCAAGAAGATCTTCACTATCTTAAGATGATCCTCCCAAATGATTTTTATCTTTTTTACTTGATGTTTATCTTCTGTAATTTTATCCGTCACATCGTCTAAGATCTTAAAATAGGGTTGGACACTCAACAAGTTGGTGTATAACACCTCATTCCAATTCCAGTCATGCTGTTTTTATAAACGTATGAAGAAGAAATGTTCTTATGTATAAATTGATAAACTAAGTTGTTTTCTAATTTCTAATGCCGAAATATGAAAAAAGAAGTTTAAGCCAAACAATTGCATGTTGCTTCCCACGAAAATAATAAGATGTAGGCAGAGTTAAAGGAGTCTCCCATTCGATAAAGGAAGATATTTGATAAATTGATGAAATTCAGAAGGTGGTCTAAGCTACTAGATTGGAATACACAATATTGCTCTTACCATTTATGAAGAGCAAACATCAATAAGGAAGTAGAATCAGTAGAAACAGAAAATATAGAAAGAAGTGTCAGTGTTAGGTTAAGATGCAGCAGGAGAAGAAAGAGAATTAACAGAAATAGAAAATATGGAAAGAAGCGTTAGGTTGTAATGTGACGTAAGGAAATAAACAAGTGTTGCAAGAAAACCTTAAATGCAGATACAGTACTTAGATAAGGTTAGGTAGAGCCTGTATATATATATACACGTACATATATACATGTCCTTAGTGAATAGTATCCTCACACCAATAACTTCATTTAACTCGCAAGCGCTCGAAAGATGAGCAACTGAAGAAGATGAGGATGGTGAAGGCAATGAAGATCATCAGTTGGAGCAGAGGTTAAAACAAAAGATTCTGTTCAGACTTCCTTATTAGATCGGTGATTTACCAGATTATGTCCTCAGGTTAGAGTTGACATGTCTATACATGTTTATGTTTGTTTCTGCTACGTATTTGTCTTGTTTTGAAACTGCGCGGCTTCTAATGATTTTCTATAAAATTTTATTTTTTCCTCCATTTCAGGTGTTTTTTGCATTCCAACAGTGTTCTATACCGAACCATCTCGTCCCTGAGATTGGACGTACTTGGATGTGGTTTGGAATAGTTATTCAACGTGGTTGGAAGAAGCTCTTCAGGTAGAAGACGATTTTAAGGAGTTAGAGTGGTTTACATCCCAACATCAAGAGGAACGAAGAACCAGCAAGAATCAAAGTTATTCTTGAATCAAGGGAGCCAGCAACAACAAATTAAGAAGCTGTAATAATGAAGGAATCTGTTATCACTTGCAATGTTATGAAGTGTTGTTGTGTGAAAAATGAGGGACTCCACCTCGTTAGAGAGAGAGAGAAAGGGTAGAAGAGTTATGATGATATTGTATAAAAAAATCTGAAAGATGATGGCATCACGTATAGACAAATCAGTGATTTTCTATATTCATCTTTATTTATCATGTGAGTTCATGTTGTAATCTATCTTATAATCGATCCATTTTGTAACTCATTTTCTGACATACTAAAAACATAACTCTTCTTAATAATACAAAATTGAAATAAAAAATGGGAATAATACAAAATTGAAATAAACATGGGAATGATAAAATTAAAATCTATTTTAATTTTATCATTATCTATTTTATTTATTTTCGGTAACTAAACAAATAAAAATTAAGAAGTCAAAACTACATTTTTATTCTCATCTCTTCATTATTGACCACCGTCCCAAAGTAATGTACTAAAAATAATTTTTATACTTTATAAGGTATAAAGATAGAATTTGAGGTTTTACTTGGGAGCGTTAATATCATTAATGAAAAATAAAAAATATATATTAAACTAATAAGCAAAAAGTTACATAAATAAATAGATGATAAAATAGAAAAAATTAATAGACAAGAAAAAGACAATAAAAATGAAATGACATTAATTATAAGATAATTTTAAAATAACACTATAAGAAACCTAAAACGTATCTCTCGATTCACGTTTGCATAATTAACTTTAATCAATAACAAAAACAAAAGATTAGTGCTGGTTGGTACAAAAACAAAAACAGATTAGTACTAGGACCAAATCAAAGAATTACAAAAGTTTTAAATATTAAAAAATTAACATTAGTCATTCGTCGACTTTGTCTCTGCCATTCTCACAAAGCAAATGAAAATATAACAACTCTCTCGATCTCTCCTTCTGTTGTTGTTGTTC
>JANVCL010000003.1:28856680-28875662 GCA_026546855.1 Erythroxylum incrassatum | reverse complement strand
CGTTCCCCTTTTTCACACTATATCCTTTCAACCAGTCGATCCCCATTTCATATTTCTTAACATAAGAAATTAAAAATCCTCAATTTATTCCAACCAAATAAACAAATTATCAAACTAAAACCTTAAAATAATTTAAACATGCTTAAAAAGGAATCGGGGCCCAACAAAGTTTCTCCTCAATCTGATATAAAGAAGCCGTCAAAGTATTTCTTCTGTAAGAAGAGGGGACACATAAAGAAATACTGTACTAAATTTAAGGGCTGGATCGAGAAGAAAGGTACTCAAATTTCATTTGTTTGTCATGAGTCTAATATGGTTAAAGTTAATCAGAACACATGGTGGATTGATTATGGTTCTACAATCTATGTTTCAAATACCTTGCAAGGTATGCAAAACCTAAGGAAGCCAGTGGGAAGTGAACAATTCATCTATTCAGGAAGCAAGACGAGTCCACTAGTAGAAGCCATTGACACTTGCAGTTTAGTTTTAAGTAGTGGCTTTATTTTGTATTTAGAAAAGACCTTTTATGTTTCAAATTTCTCTAGAAATTTGATTTCTATATTAAGACTTGTACCTTTTAGTTTTTCCTTTAACTTTTCAGATTCTAGTTTAAGTTTATGTAATAAGTCTAAAGTTATTAGTTATGGTACATTATTTGATGGTTTTTATTCCATTCAGTTACAAATGATGATGCCTATAATTCGATGCATGTCACTGATAGATTGAAACAATGTGTTGTGAATGAAGAGTCCTCCATATTATAGCACCGTAGATTATGACACATCTCCATTGAGAGAATTAAGAGATTAGTAAATGAAGGGGTACTTAGTACTTTGGATTTTGCTGGCTTTGAGACTTGCGTGGATTGCATTAAGGGTAAACAAACTAATAAGTCTAAAAGGGGTGCCAAGAGGAGTACGAACTTGTTAAAGATCATACATACAAATATTTTTTGTCCAAACATGGACGCAAGTAGTTTGAAATATTTTATCACCTTCATAGATGACTATTCGCGATATATGTATCTTACTTACTTCGTTCTAAGGACGAAGCTTTGGATGCCTTTAAAATGTTAAAGGCAGAAGTGGAGAATCAATGTAAAAAAGTGATTAAAATTGTGAGGTCAAATAGAGGTGAAGAGTATTATGGTAGATACACTGAAAGTGGATAAGCGCCCGGTCCTTTTACGAAGTTTCTTCAGGAATATGGGATTGTTTCCTAGTACACCATGCTTGGTTCTCCGAATCAGAATGGTGTGGCAGAAAGAAAAAACCGAACCTTAACCCTGTGTTTGGTTCTTGTCCCCGTTAGTGGAGACAGGGGACAAGACAGAAAAATCCCGTCTCCGGTGGACAGGGATAAGAAATTTTGTCCCTCCCAAAAAGGGAGGATAGGGACAAGTCGTCCCTGTCTCCGCGCAATACACCTGCATAATACGTTACACTACATTATTACTTACATTGCATATTACTTACACTGCATATTACTTACACTACGTTATAACTAAATAAATATTATTTAATTTATTAATTATTAATAAGAATTATAAATAACATAATTGAATATTATATTTAATTAAATTAAAATTATAAATAATTAAATTACATTAAAATAATAAATTATTAATAAATATAATTAAATTAAAAATATCTTTAAAAAATATATTTCAATATAATTTTGATTTAATAATTAAAACTATTATTATTTATTTGGAATTTATTATTATTAGTAGTAGTAGTAGTAGTATAATATAGATGTATTTTTATTACTATTCAGCATCTTTTTGTATTTATTATTATTATTATTTATTTGGAATTTATTATTATTAGTAGTAGTATAATATAGATGTATTTTTATTACTATTCAGCATCATTTGTATTTATTATAATAATAATTATTATTATTATTGTTATTATTATACATTTTGAACTTATTTATTAATGTTATTAATTTTTTGTTATTATAATACTAATTATTATTATTATTATTATTATTCGTGATGTGTTTGAAATTGTTATTATTATTATTTGTTAATTTTTTAACTTATACAAATCATTCGTAAAAAATTTATCAATAAATTACATATTTCTAATTATATTAAGGACTAGGAGCATTTTCGTCATTGCCACAATTTTTTCGTTCTATTCACTGCAACTAAACACATTCTGTCCTTGAGACAGAGACAGTTTTTTTGTTCTATCCACCATAATCAAACATCTCACTGTCTCTACTTTTTGTTCCGTTCCGTCTCCAGCTACCAGAGACAGCAATCATACATAGCATTACAGCAAAATAAATAATAACTATTCCACTAAAATAACTACTAAAAGACATCCTACTTCTTAAAGATAGCTATAATCTGTTCCTTGGGACAAATCAACAACGTTACCAAAAAAACGTGTGTTGTGAAAATAGTAACACTAAAACAGAACGTTATCTTCAGCAAGAGGAGGTAGAAGAAAAGTAGAACGACGTCGCAGAAGCAAAAGAAGAACGTGAAGAAGGAGGAGGAAGCGACGCCGAAAGAGTATATATCAGTAAATAAGACAAGGGATGGGCCGAAACTGTAATGGTCGTAGCAAACTAGCAAGATCTTTACACGTGTCGTATTTCTAAATGCTATAGTTCTGTTTTAACATAGTCGTTGTAACAACATATGGGATTTGAAAAATCGAAAGTAAATTTTCATATTCCTTCTGTTACTTCCTCTATGCTTGTGTTCTTTCTTTTCCAGAACTTTTTACACAACATTTTAATTTCGAAAGAGTTTAAAGCCATTATTCTTCTAGGATTTGGCAGTGACAATCGACTTCTGGTAGGGTTCTTCAGGTAAGAGATTCTAGTTTCCTTTTTCTTTCTCATTCGATTTTTTTTCTTTTTATCTAAATCAAAAATGTTATTCTTTTGCACTTGGCTGTGACATTCAACTTCATTTGAGTGAAGAAGGAATTGTAAGTTAGATTGAGTTTTTCCAATTTCTTACCTTTCTATTTATTATCTATTTGGACCCTCCTTTCTATTGTCTTCAATTCGATATTTGATTTTTTCTAGTGGGTTAAAGAAATGTCAGAAGAGATTACTGGAGAAACCAAAAGATTTGCAATTGAGAAAAGAAGAATCTACATTGGTGGAAAAGTATAATCAACTACTGATAAGTACCAATACCCTATTAAGGCAAAAATCTAGAACGATACAGATAAAAGAGAGTGAGAGATGTAATAAATATTTTATGAGTTCAATTTTATCTAGTAGGAATAAGAATTCTACCAGAATGTTGAAAGATGAAACAAAGTAGATTTACGAAGACCAAGAAAGCAAGAAGAGGGTTAATTTAGATTATTTTGCTAGGTAGTATGGGATTGAAATGTCAACAAAGGTTATACCAGAAGAGGTGCTAACAGGTCTTAAACAATTTGATGAAGAAGATAAGGTAGAGTTAATTAGGGAAATAACAAGGGGAGAAATCAAAGATGTTATTTTCTCAATAAACCTTGAAAAAGCCCTGGGAACTGAAGGATGCAATGGGAGATTTTTTCTTTCAAAAACACTGGGATATTGTAGGAGAAGAAATGGTAGAAGTAATGAGAGAGTTCTTTAAAAGAGGGACAATCCTCAAGGAATGTAATAACACGTTTACCTGCCTTTTTCGTAAACAAAGTAATGCAAAAGTTTAGAGCAATTTGGGCCAATAGCCTGTTGTAATTTTCTATACAAAACTATCACGAAGATATTGGCAAATAGGTTGAGAGCAAGTTTAGGAAAGTTAATCAGCCCATAACAAAATGCATTCATTAAGGGGAGGACAGTGGGAATCAATATCTTACTCTATCAGGAATTGTTGGAGGTATATAATTTAAAGAAGAGAATAAGGAATTGCACTATAAAGATGGACCTTGCCAAGGCCTATGACTCAATTAATTGGGGCTTTCTTTTCAATATATGGGAAGCAATAAGTTATCCTCCTATGTCTAGAAAACAAGTAGAGGAATGTGTAACCACTGCTTCTATGTTAATCTTAGTGGATGAGGAACCTATAAACATGATCAAAGCAACGAGGGGACTAAGGCAAAGAGACCCATCATCTCCTTACCTATTTGTACTTTAAATAAAGGTCTTGTCAACTCTTCTTGCAAGTAATGTAAGGAGGCATCCAGAATCTCAGTTCCATGGCAAATGTAGACGTATGAAGCTCACACATCTAGCTTTTACAGATGACTTGCTATTATCTTACAGGGATAAGAAAAATTCAATAGATTTAATCTTGCAAGCAATAGAGGAGTTCCAAGAGATTTCAGACCTAAGATGCAATCCACTAAAGAGCTATTTCTACTTATCATACAACTCAAGTAGAGAAGTAGCCTCTAAAGCTATAGAGATGGGATTAAACTAAGGGAACCTACCCTTTAAGTACTTAGGGGTATCAATATCTTTAAGAAGAATCAATGCAGTAGATTGCAAACCTTTGTTGGATTCAATCCATGGAAGAATCAACCAATGGAGTAATAGGTTCCTTAGTTATGGAGGTATGCTCCAACTAATTCAAACAATCCTAAGCAACCTAACCAATTATTGGATCAATGACTTATCCTTCCCAAAAAGTATTATCAAGGAAATAAACAGGAGATTTGGAGACTTCTTGTGGAAATGGTTCAATCCAAGGTAGAAGCAAAGCGAAGATAAACTGGAGTAAAATTTACAGACCTAAGCATTGAGGACTAGGAACTCACTCTACAAGGATGATTAACAGGGTAAGTATAGCAAGGTACTTGTGGTGGTTGTCTTACAAAAGGGAGGATTTATGGGTGAAATGGATACATATTGTATTCATAAAGAATAAGAGTATTTGGATACTAAAGCAAAGGTAGGAAATGGTGAGAACTTTAAAGGAAATCCTTGAGACAAGGCAATGGATGTAAAATCAGGTATTCCATATGATTGAAAATAGAGAAAGCACGTTTTTTGGTATGATAATTGACATTGTAAAGGTCTCCTATATAAAGTGGAAGAGATATAATCCTTGAAATTGGTGGTGAATCTAGAAACTAAAGTGAGCATGCTAATTAGAAACAATCAATGGATATAGCCCTACCATAATAATAGAAGTGCTAGATCCATATTGGAAGAGATGCCAAGATGCCGTGAGGAAGAACAAGATGAAATTCAGTGGCTAGCAGATAAATCAAGGAAGTTCAGTACAAAAGCAACAAAACATTTTTGCAGACTACACAGAACATAAGGTAGGAGTCAACAACTTTGGCATGGGACATTGACATCAATCCAGCTCATTTATTCATCTTATGGATGGGAATCAATAGAGGGCTTCCCACAAAGGATAAGATAAAGTTCCCAATTAACACATTGCATTGTGAGTTATGTAATACTAAACTATAAAATATGGAACATGTTATGATTAAATGCAGGTATACTAGACAAGCCTGGGGTCGGATGCAAGTTATTCTCAACATAAGCAGACTAGTGGACTCTTGGAATGAAACTATTGCTTGGTTGGGGAAACTTAGAGTGCAGAATACAGTGGATCTTAAAGCAACTAAAATAATTAAGCAATATTGGTGTATCATATCTGAAAAGAGAGAAATTGCAGATTTTTTTAACAAGAAAGTAGAAGGACGATTTTTTAGGAGCAACTGGTAAAGTTGCTTTTTTGTGATCATAAGGTCACATGTTTAAGTTACAGAAACAACCTCTTTATAAAAATACAAAGGAAAGGTTATGTATATTATAACCCTCCCCAGACCCTCGCAAAGCAGGGAGTCTTGTGTATTGAGTACGTTGAATTTTTTTTATCTTCATTACAGATTGACCATATTAGCTAAAGGAATAGCAGTTAATCTGTCAAATAACATGAAGAGAAGATGAGGATCGGAGTAATATTGGTTTTGTGTGTTTATAAGTCTCCTCTAGATATCATGATGTTGACAATTACTAGGAATCATAATTGTATGTAATCTAGATCTTTTGGACTATTATATTCTATATAAGTTGTAAAGACTATATATATTTTTATTCAATGAAATCTTTTGCTTTTAAAAAAAATACAATTTAAGAATTTTGAAATTTTAGATGCTATTATAAAGGTTTTTTTAGTATTTTTCATTTTGATATTGATTTTATTAAAGGTGAAATAAATTGTATTCTCAGAACATGATCCAAATTAAAAGTTAAAATTTCCCAAAAGATTTCCTTGGACAAAACTTCAACAAAGTTCATAAAATTTCATCTTAAAACCTCATCATACACTTAAAACTTCAACAAATGCAACTTGAAACCTCATCATACACATGAATGGGAACCAACACTTAATCGGATCATTTCTCTGACCAACTCAGGGTAGCAAAATGTTGTTCTTATCAAAGTTGCATTTGTGACAACCATCGATTCTCCTTTGCTATTAAAAATTCCTCTGTCTGCAATTCATATTAATTTCATAAAATAAAGAAATGGTTATCTTATTTTATTACTTTTTTATCTTGCATTTATTTTTTTCATATGCAAATATCACATTAACTTTTTTGATTTATATTTATAATATATTTTCAATTTCTACATACTAACAATGAATAATTTCTAATATTTTCCTATTACTAAAAATTTCTAACATGTAACATTTCTATTTGTGCTTTCTTATTAGTGATTGGCCAAAATTACTCTTTACTTTTAATTGTTTGTTATTATTATTTCCTATTACTTGCTTCAATTATTGTTTTTATATATTATTTTAATAATTTATTCATATTACTATTTATTTTGCTTTTCTGGAAATTTATTAATATTGTGTGTGTATATATATATAACCCTTTTTGGGCTAATTATGTATCAGTGGGCTCAAGCTTCTAATATACAATAACGCCCGTTTATATATGCGGATTGTCTGATCTGAAAACGTTAGGAGATCTAATTTTGCAGAACAAAAGCGGTAGAAAAGAGAAGAAGAAAAGAGGAACAGGCATGGCAGCAGCAGCAGGAGGACCAGATCAGCTCTTTAATCTGCGCAACAACTTCTATTTGGGAGCATATCAGGCGGCCATCAACAACAGCGATCTCCCCAATCTGTCCTCCGACGAAGCCGTCGAGCGCGACTCCCTTGTCTTCCGCTCTTACATTGCTCTTGGCAGCTATCAGGTGCTACTCCCAGTTTTTCATTTTCTTATGTTTGATCTGATGTTTACTTTTTTTTAAAAAAAGTTTGTTTGAGTTGATTTCAATTGATTTTTACAGCTTGTGATCAATGAAATCGATGATTCTGCTCCCACTCCTCTCCAAGCCGTCAAATTGCTCGCCTTGTACCTCTCTTCCCCTGCCAACAAGGTCTAGTTCCCCAATCTATCTCTGGGAAATTTCTCTGATTGTCAGATCTAATAGGGTTATTTTCTCTAATCTTCGTTTGGGTTCCTAAGTTATGTTTCTATAAGCCGTCTTGCTTTAATGAAAAGACAAAGATAGACTTTTTGTTGCTTTTACTCTGTTCTTGCTTCTGTGCTCTGGATCTCGGAATAAGTTGTTGCAACAAAAGGTAGAGGGAGATGCAAAGTTTAATTCGGTGGCATTGTGCCTATGAATATGCAGGAATCCACAATTTCAAGTTTGAAAGAGTGGTTGGCAGATGCAGCCATTGGAAGTAATCCGATACTGAGGCTGATTGCTGGAATCATATTCATGCATGAGGAGGACTATAATGAGGCTCTCAAACACACTAACGCTGGAGGAACCATGGAACTGTGAGTTTAATTTTAACCTGAATTCTAGATATTTTTAGCATGTACCCTCGTAAGTCCTAGGATTGCTTGGTTCTTTTTCAATTTCAAAGAATAGTAGTTTAGTTGCAGATTGCATTGCAAACATCTTCTGGGAAATATAGTGGGAATGATCTCATTCTAACTTATCTCTGCTGGTGGAAGTTCTGTTTTTCACCTAATGAACGCTCATAAGCTGAAAATTTGTAAAGAGGAGACTTTAAGTAATTTTCAATAAGAGAAGGGCAGTCTGCTATCTTCATTCAACAGAGTTCATTTTGTTTTCCGGGTTGCATTTATTAATTTTTTACTTTCTGAATATGATCTTTTCTTTTGCAGGCATGCTTTGAATGTCCAAATATTCATCAAGATGCACAGGTCAGATTATGCAGAGAGACAGCTGAGGGTCATGCAGCAGATTGATGAGGATCACACACTGACTCAACTAGCGACTGCGTGGTTGAATCTGGCAGTTGTAAGAGCATGATCTCCTCTATATTATTAGTTTAAAGGATATAACTAGAGTATAATTACATGTTCTTTGTCTAAACCAGGGTGGCTCCAAGTTACAGGAAGCATATCTTATCTTCCAAGATTTCTCTGAAAAGTATCCAATGACAAGTCTGATCTTGAACGGGAAAGCTGTTTGTTGCATGCACATGGGTAATTTTGATGAAGCTGAGACACTATTGCTTGAAGCTTTGAACAAGGCAAGTCTCTGGAAATTATGTATTCTTGTGTCATAAGAGGTAGCTCCATGTAATTCTGATCTCATTATAATTATGTAAGCTTTCATGGCTACATGAGGAAATGGAATGAGGAAAAGACTACAGAAATTGCATCTTGTTCCAATTTATGTGTATATTTTTATAATGGGGTTCTAGCATAAAAAGTCAAATATGAGCTATATTATTTATGTTTAATAACTGTATTATGTGACTGGTAGGATAACTTTTTCTGACTTGATGTTGATTAATTGTGGCAGGATGCTAAGGATCCTGAGACTTTAGCCAACCTTGTTGTATGCAGTCTTCACCTTGGTAAATCCTCTTCACGCTATCTCAGGTAAACTCTCATCTTTCTGCAAGTATTTATTTCTTCTTGATGTCTAGATAGATAACTTTTGTGGTTCTTTTATCAGTATTTTTACTGACAGGTAAGAACTGTTGCTGCGTTTAAATCAGATATACTTCAACAGATAGGGACACTTAGAATGTAGTTTGGTGTGCTTGGTTGGAGTTTGAAGATGTTCATCCAAAAGGATTGTAACACTATCTTTATGTGAATGTTGACACTCATTTCTTGCATCGTTCCCTCCCTCTTTCTCCCTCTCTTCGATGGTTGCATATAGAGTCCCTTGGGTAATAGGAAAAACTAGCAAAAAGAATTAGAGGGGGGGAGTGGCTGGCAAGGATGGGGATCAAAAATTGAGATGGGATATAGGTCCTCAGCTAACAAATAAAGGGAAAAGGAAAAGAAGACCTAAAACACTTTGGTTTTTTTTTCATTTTTTTGGCTGGGAACCAGTGCTTGATTCAATCTGAATATTTTATGGATGAAAGAAAGCATATCTTTTGTTCTTTTTGTTCATTAATTTGGCCTAAGATACTTGTTAAATATTTCAATATTTGATGTTTTTGCTTTACTTTTTCTAACTGGACTGTGTATCCTAAAGACTGCTCAACATGATTCCCATTCTTTGAATGAAGTTCGTGGTTTTTCATTCATTTGCTATAGCTATATTCTGATTATGTGCGATCCTATCGTATTGAGAGTGACTACATCCTATATGTCTGTCTTGCAGCCAACTGAAACTTTCTCATCCAGGCCACATGCTTGTGAAGCGTTCATCATCAGCTGAAGATAGCTTTGAAAGAGCAGTTCAAGCATTTGCTTGATTTTGAGTTGGTTTTGGACAAGAAGTTGAATTCTAAAGGGATTTTTTTTTTCACAATTTGTGTATGTATAAGAAGCACAGAATTTTATGAGAAAGCTCGTTGACATGGAGGTCGTAAATTTCAGTCAGTACTAGTGTTTTCCGAATCTTGTTGGACGGATATAATTTTCTTTTATATTTTAAATTGACGAATGGCTTAGCCAATTTTCATATTTGTACCATCATTCACTCAACCATATGATATAAGTTCTAACAAAGTGGACAAGCATTAGTTACCTATAACGGAACCCGATACTATATAATATATATGCACATATAACCTATCATGGAACACAATATCATATATAATATATAGGCATATATAACCTATCATGAAACACTAACACATACTATATAGGTTATATATGCATATATATTATATAGTATTTGTGTTCCATGATAGGTAACTAATGCTTGTCCACTTTGGTCTCATGCTCTTGTATTGATTCAAGCAAAGAGCCAAAAGATATGAACCTTAAGTTATTCATAGATCTTCCTTGTATATTCCCTTTCTGTACATAATTTTTGATCATGGAACATATAAATTTGCCAGAAAAGCAAAATAGCTATCCAACAGGAGACAAACTGTATATTTTATCATTTTTGTTAGTTAATATGTCAATGGCCTCTGTTTTTTTAAGAGGTGAAGCTAAACAAGTTGGCAAATCCATATTGGAGAAGGAAAGAGACTTGTGTGAGCCAAAAATGACGTGTAATGTGTTAGGAAATTAAGAAGCAATTTCTAAAAGCACTTATCAATCCTATCCTGATTTATGTCATAACGATAATTAAACGCTCAACTGCACCAAAGGCATCATTTTATTAAGCTAAAATCTGTCGAATACATATAATGAATGGCCGTCCCCTACCATATAAGAATAGGTGAAAGAATTTTGATCTAAGCCTGAACCCCCTCTTCCAATGAGATAATAGAATCACAGCTGAAATCACTGCTGCATTTTTCAAAAGTTAACCTTTCTACTCTGGGGAATGGGATCTCTAAATGGTTCAAGAAGCCATAGTCAAAGGTGATGATCCATACCCATTCCTGTGGGACTTCTGCCATTTCCATGCAATACGTAAACTCTCTTGAAGGTCAGTGTATCGAGCTGTCCAGTTCAGCTCCAGCCTAATCTTAGTTGGATCACTATAAACTTCAGCATAGTCACCAGGTCGCCGAGGCAAATAATCAACTTTAATATCCACACCAGTTGCCTTCTTACAAGCCTCCACAAACTCCTTCACTGATCTACCTGTTAAAACTCAAAACAACAATAGCTTGAGACTTTACCATCACGGAGAAGCAACAACTTTCTCATTTTAAGGACAAAGGAAAACCGAAAACGTTGACATATATCAGTTCAGTGTACCTTTTCCTGTGCCGACATTGTAGATTCCAACTTTAGCAGGCGTTGCCTTCTCAAGAGCTTTCACGTGAGCATCAACAAGATCAGTGACATCAATGTAATCTCTTACACAAGTACCATCATGTGTCTTGTAGTCTGTTCCTTTGACCTTCAAAAACCAAATTGACACAATATCAGGAACGTATGTATAAAAAGATAGAAGTGAGTTGTCTATAAATGGAATCTTATCAAGGATCTCAAAATTACATTTATACAAAATTCAAGAAGCGGGGGAGTCGAGAAAGAATCAGAAACAAATTGCATCTATTGACAGAGTTGGAAGTATCAAGGAACCAAATTCGACATACCTTCAGCCCAGGCATAATACCACGAGCTGCATCAAAGCAAGCACCAGAAATTCGTCCATGCTCACGTAGTTCAGGTCTTGGAGCCTCTCCTAATCTACCATCTGGATCCGATCCAATGACATTGAAGTACCTAGAGGTTTTCCACAAGAAAAGGAATACCCGAACTTCCATGTGAGTTCAAATGATAAAATAGAAGACCATTTGCATCCCTGACAAAAGCTTACTATAAAACAAAGACCACATATTCTTCCTTTAATACTAACTACAATATCCTATAACAAAAATCAAGTGTTGCTGTCTGCAACAAATAATTTTGCTGAATTTTATTTCCACTTACCAAAGAAAAGTTACAGGAACAGTATCTAAATCAGTTGCCAAGAATTCATTCTTAAAAATCGACAGCAATGTCCTATTTATATCAGGGCTCTCCTTACTTAGGCACTTTTAGTCATTCCTTTGGGCGGAGACATTCACAGTGAAGTATCTGAATCAATATATGTCACCATTATCTCTCAGAAATGACATTAGTGTACTTCCAGTCACTGATGTCATGAAGTTGCAGACAAAGCCACCCATATGCAAAGAACGAAAACTAAGAATTCCACAAGTCACTGATGCAGTTAATGTGCACACAAGTGAAAATCAGGATGTATGAGCTTCAACCAAATGATTTCTTAATGTCTAAAAAGTAATCTACTCTAAAATAACTGGTAAAATAGGTGTATCTGAGCACCGACCTCAGTATCATAACTGCCATGTCCGAATTTTTGGAAAAATCCAGGATGATATCTTCCGCCATTTTCTTAGCTTTCCCATAAGGATTAATAGGTAGCTGAGGAAATAAACACAAAAAGCCCAGTGATCTACTAAGCCCAATTTCAGTAAATTAAGTAGCAGTTTATCATTTTTACACTTTCCTATCACTAACAAATTTCAATTAAAAGATACCAGAATGCAACTAATATATAGTAAACTATCAGATCTCTAAACCTGTGGAGTATTTTCTGTGATAGGCATCTCTTCAGGTTCACCATAAGTTGCACATGTACTCGAATATATCAAAGTCTTCACATCATGTCTAGCCATTGCTTCCACAACAAGTAACGTATTTGATGTGATGTTGTGATAGTACCTTCACAAGGATGAGAAGGCTAGCATTATTAAGAGTAGTTATGATTCAGGTTGTTTGTAGACAAATAGTAAGAACTTGGTTTTGTAGTTTTCAACAAACAACCTGCAATACTAGACGTATAGTGATTTCAGTTTACTCTCAATAACAATGGTGCCAAAGTTCTTTGGTAAGCCACGGTTGCTAACGTACTTTCCCAACAATTCAACTCTATATCCATCGACAAGAGCCTCCTAGGCACATTGGAGAAAATTTCCTATAAAAGATGTAAAGCTTGGAGCAATTCCTAATTATTAACAAGTATTATGCAGTAAAGATCCTGTTATTCTTTAAATTTTACTTTTACTAATAGAAAAGGGCACCCCGCATACTAAAAGCATGTTCAAACAGAGCTAACATTTTCACAAGCCTTACTATCCTCCTCTTGATCTCTTTCACTTGCTCAAAGAGAAAGCTCCTTTGCCTATGATAATTGCCCCCATTCTATAATTGATAATCATCATCATATTTCACCATCCAACTCTTGACCGTACGTCCCATATCCAGTGAAAAAGTGAAAAAGTTTTACAATATGCTGTCCAACTTATTTTCTCAACGAGCACAATTTTTCAGAATAAGTTAGGTACGTTTTAGTAAGTATAAACACAAGTTATAAAATTGAAAGAGCATGTTTTACATTGCAAGTTCAAACATTTCCAGCCCAGCTCAACCTGCAAATAAAAACTTACTTCAGAGGATCCATGGTGCTTTCACCAACATATGCAACAGCTGCAAAATGCATTACTGCATCAAATGCATTTTCACCAAATATTTTGTTAACCTGAAATTGCTGTGAAGGAATCGAGTGGCAATATTGCAACTTGACTACTCTCAAGAAAAATCAATTTGACAACTATGCTAATACCAATTACGCCAAGGATACAGATTTTAGGTCACCAAGATCAGCATATATAAATTGTAGCCTCCCAGGTTCTGGAAATAAATGTTGTAGAATCTTAACTGCAGCTATGTTTCCTCGTGAGAGGTTATCCTGTAAAAGTTAAGAAGAGCTCTGCAACTTAAACATCTGTGGAAAGGTAATGGAAAAATATTGCATGCTTGTGTACGAACATACCACTATGGTTACTCGGTATCCGTCCTTAAGAAGTCGTAAGGCAGCATGAGAACCAATATAGCCAGCACCTCCTGTCACTAGTACATGACTTATCCCAGGTTCGTGCAATGAGAACTGAAAATAAACCAATCAAGAAGATCAGTATTAAATCCAAGACATGTTTAGAAACCAATTGTGAGATCAGTTTGAAACCACTAAACCAAAATGACAACCGGATCAGACTCTGTGCTTTTCATTTCCCAACATATGAATAATAAATTGTAGGAAGGAAATCTATTTTACTAAAAAATTCCCATAAAGTAATTAGAAAGCCAATTTATTTAAATCTGAGTGAAGTAAAGCATCATCATACCACGCTCACAGAATTGAAAGTTGGGGATTGTTTCAACATAATGATACATAAAGCTGTCAGAGTGGCGGCTAAAAGAATCTTTCCTACAAAACTGCCCTTTTTCTTTGGATCTGGATAATCCATGCCTGAAAAGTATAAGCAAAATATGAAAACCATAAAAACATAAATAGATCATCTTGCGATTTCAAGCAACAGCTATAGAAAACCCCCTAGATTTAAAGGAGCAAGGAAATGGAACAATATTGCATTTCCTGCACACTTGATCTCAATCGATGCAAGAAATCTGACCTCCAAAGGACAAAGGTCTGTTGGACCTTGGTTGAGCTCTGGCCCTGCCAAAATTTAGCATTTGGACGATCTCTTCAATCCCAATCTCTTAAACGGGATTAGGAAGAAAATGCTTCTGTAACAAAAATCAACAAAAGACCAGCTTTGCGCCAGAACTATGCTTTCGTGCTCCAATCTGCCACAATTGAATCGAATTCAAACGATCAGCAAATCATCACTTCTGTAGTGCGTTTATGCGTGTAAAGACTAGAAAGACAAAGAAGGGCACCACAATTTAGCAAAGCTATGTAAAGGCAAATCCAAATGAAATTAAAGCTTTGCTGCGCCACATAGGAGAACTCCCATTTAAACATAATAAGCAGAAAGTCAAAACGTTCAAAGCGTCAATCTTTGCAGCCAAACCAGCGAGAAACAAAAAACATACCAAAAAACAACCACAGCAAAAATCACGCACAGTATAACTTTCAAAATCCATTAAGAAAAGGGAGAAAAAAAAAGACACCAGAATAGAGTGAGTGCTCAAAAAGAACAGATGTTGAAAACGTGAACGTTGTGATTCTTTTTCAATGATTGTCTGCCAAAGGTAAAGAAATTATGATATGTTCGGTGATGAAAGGTTATTCTCAGATTGAAACCAAAAGAAAAACCCAATTAGAGACATTGAAACGAATCCAGAAATCTTGAAAGCCGCAAGATCCAAACTTTAACCCCATCTCAAAACTACGCAGACAAAGTCCAAAACATAACATCCCAAACCAAAAAAAAAAAAAGACTCGAAATAAACATCTGATCGAAGGTAGAAGAATACCTGCAAAAGCCAGGAGACAAATCAAAATTGACAAAACGAAATTGAAGACCAATAATTTCCCAGTCAAAGGAAACAAGATCTAAAGACTCCAAAGACCGGCAAAAGAGCAGAAAACGAAAAGCGTAAAGCAACAAGAACATGCACACAGACAGACCAACCCACCCCAGATACACACAGACACACACACGCACCAAGAAAACTACAGAAGAAAATAAAAATAACCCTCTTGAAAATTAAAAGAAAAAAAAAGTTACCCGAAAATTGAGTAGAACCCACGAGGAGGAGGAGAAAACGAGAGAAGACCCAAAAAGGAAAGGGTCAGGGAGAGAATGTTTAATGAAGCAGGACAGCTAAACTTGGATTTAAAATGTAATCAAATGATGTTTAAGATAATAAATGAAGGAGAGAGTTGTGTATACGATACGAGTATGGACGTAGAGAAAGAACAAATCAAAGTCAAAGGCATAATAGACATTTTCTTCTCTTCTGCGTCTTGTTCTTTTCTCTGTAGGTGCGGTGTCAAGTGATCAAGACCAAAGAGCGGAGAAGGCGGCTTATTTTCTTATTTATTTGATTTTAGCGAGCCTTTTTCCGGTCCGGTGCCAATCAGCTGCTCCCACGAATGCAGCGGAAAGTGCGGGAAAAGGTACGACGAACAAATAAGAAGAGGCCACATCTCGTTTCGACATTTACTTAAAAAATGGGGCCCACTGGTTTTGTGGGGCTCACACGACTCAGACAGCTTCTGCTCTGCTCCCCTATATTTTCACCGTTGGGTTAGTGTATATGTGTCGATTGTTAGTACATTTGGTCGGAGCCTGACATTATTTAACGTAGACCTTTGATCTGTGTGGTTAAAATTTTAAAACCGACACAAGCCTTGACCCTGTATTTGAATAGAATGACATTACACCTTGCAGTTAAAACGTCGCCGTCGTCCTTGTTTTGTGGTCCAATGGAAATGTGGTTAACCTAAGAAGTAGATTGCGAAGAAAAAGATAGGTAATTTATGGGTACGTGATGGGATGATACCAAATTTCAGTATTTACGTCTTTTTATAAAAATATAAAAAAATTACGTACGTTATAACTATTTCCGATAAATATGCTAACTTATGGTCTGTTTGGTTTCATTCTATTTTTTATTTAATTTTTAATTTCTGTTTTTCTAAATAAAAACAAAAGATTGTCTAATTGTTAATATTAAAGTAATTATATTTTTATTATTGATGATAATTACATATAAGATAAAACTTAAAAATAAATTATTTTAATTAATTAAATTTATCTTAATCTCTTATATAATATTTATTAATATATTATTAATAAAATTATTTTATTTTAATGTAAATATTTTAAAATTTATTTTAAATATATTTTAGTTATTTAATCAAATTTTATTTGAAATTTATATATATTTATTAATAATTATTTAATTAACTTAATTCAATTTAATTATAAAAATTAAATAAATTATTAAATTAAATTTTCATAAATTTTATCAATAATTAAATATATAATATTAAATTAAACTATTTATAATTCTTATTAATAATTAATATATCAAATAATTAAATCATATATATTTAGTTAATAATAAACCATTATAAAAACAAAATCAAAAATTAAAAATTAATTTCTGCAGTTTTCATAAATTTTAAAAGCCGAAAGAAACTGAAACCAAAAATAAAAATAAAATTTTTTTTAGTAGTGAAGGTTGGTGGAAAAGAATTTATAAAATATATTTTGTATCATTTAAAAATGAGACTTTAAATAACTTTGCGAAATAAGCATCATGTAAAATCAATGTCTTTAATATTTATCTGTGTTAACGAAAAATTACTTCTAAATTATTAAAATTAATAATTTTTAATAATATTATATGTTCATGAGAAAATAGAATACTATTACATATAATATATTAATACAACAAAAGTATTCATAATATGGAATATAATTACTACTAATACGAGAAAAAAAGTTAGGAATGAAATACAATTTTTATTAAATTTTAAAGTGATGGAATCTGATGTGACTTTTTTTTGGTTTGTTAAACCCCCACCATACATAAACTATCTAATTTGGATGTTGATTTGTCACCATCTTCAGCCTGCAATCTTCTATCTATCTCCTTCACTCGACTCAATAAGGAATTCATGTTTCTCATTATTAGTGTTATGACAAGGAGACTGACCAATTATTAAATTTTTTAATATAGTAAAATATAGAGCACGTCAATAAGAATTAGATTTAGGCCAATTGTTAAAATAACTAAAACTAGTTATTCATGGTTAATCTTAACACTCTCCTTCAAGTACAATTAGAATTGAACATCTAATTGTCACTTAAAATAAACGCAACGTTAACCGAATCGAGCCTCTAGGATTGAATTTTCAGACGGATAATTAAGAAATTAATAATTTGGATCAAATTTGTCTTAGTACCATATTAAAATTTTTAATACGATAAAATTAACAAAAATTAGGTTTACATCAACTATTACTAAAATAATTATAACTAACCATTTAAATAATTTATAGTTACTCTTTATAAATTCTTTAATATTTTGATATTTAATTAATACGTTTACTCTAAAATTCGCGAGCCGGAGAGGTTTATGTTATGTGCTCGGTCAACACATTTTTCACTCCGTCCAAGATTTCACTTCCGATTGCAATTCCTCCAAATGGAGATGGTCCTATGTCGCGAGCTCCATTACATGCAATCCCATACGACAATTTACGCTTACACTAGGTCATCTCCATATAGGTATATAGGAATATTCTGTGCAGAAATTAGACATTCGAAGTTTACGTATGGCGACATCATTGGGTACTCAAATTTCAAAAAGAAAATCAGAAATCTGAGGGGGTCAATTCCAAGAAGTAATACTCGAAACCAAGACATGGCTTCGATCTCAATGATCCCATGCATGACCAAAAAATTCCACACGTGAGATGCATATGCAACCACATGCCAAATGGAAGACTTTTTCACTTTGAATGCACCTATACATAAATATATATATGAAAAGGGTATAACACCTGGCTGTACTGTACCTCTTATGCATATAGATAAGAATATTCACATAAGGACTATATATACATATATAGTAATTCGTTATTGATTAGGTGTTGAGTTGAGATGAAAATAGGATAGTTAGTAGTGATGGCTTAGTGCAACTTGGGCTAATCCTGCTTTGTCCTATCTTCATCACTCACTATTGTTTATTATATTGTGCAAATCATTAGAAGAGGCTTAGTTGTCTCTTTACAACTAAGAGACGCAGGGAGGCATATGTAAGTATTTTAGTAATTTTTGTTTCCGTCAACTTGCTATTAGCATTTCCTCCTTTACTCTTTAGCCAGCAAGTACATGCACATGCTTCTCTAGTCCATTTAGTTATGGCTTAATTACTAAAAGCCACCGTCGTTGCCGCCGCCGCCGCGTCCAGCGATAAGTTAGAGTTGAGTAACCCGAAAGAAAGGAAGATATGAGAATTCACAGTTTTATAATGTACTGGTTGGTGGTATATCTCATACCTCGATCAACTTCAATACTATCATGATGGCTTACTTAGTGGTATATCTCAACTTCAATTTATTTGAGTTGAGAGTTTTGATATACTAACATAAATCATGAATACAGAATACTATTACAAATTAGTATTCCCTCTGATTCATAATAAGAGTCGTTTTAGAGGAATTTTAATTATTCAAAATAAGTGTCATTTGTGACTTTTTATGCATATTTATAATTTTACTTTCAAAATTACCCTTTAATTTCTCTCACATCTTAATTATACAGATTACACACAGATTATATTTTCAAGGCACTTTAACATGTAATTAATAAGGGTATATCAAATATTTCATTAACTTTCTTAATAAA
>JANVCL010000003.1:28829778-28851155 GCA_026546855.1 Erythroxylum incrassatum | reverse complement strand
TATTAAAATGATGAAATTGTATTATTGTAATATTTTAAATACTTTGTATTATTCTTAATTTTATAGTTGTATGATGACGATTGTCTTTGTTTACATTAATTGTGATTATTATTTATATGTGAAATATTTAAAAATATTGTTATTTCATATTAATTGTCATTATTATTTATTATTAAAATTTTGTAAAACATGGTTGATGTAAACAGTAAACTAGTAAAGTATACAGTACAACTGTACAATATACCAATGGACTATTTTGCAAATTTTAAAAATTTAAGGAACTATTTCATAAATTTAAAAAATTACCCGAAATGGTATCCGGTACTGACTCTAACTCCCAAAATCCCTTGACCCACACATAAAACACATTCCTTTATTCTGCTATCCACAAAATCCACGCAAAACACAATTCAATTACCAACATTATAATAGACTTCAATCCAAGATAGAATTCTATCACAACTACAAGATTATCCATATAGCTTTTGAATCCAAATCATTATCTAATTAATATCTTATATGTCTAATTAATAAATAATGCCAAAACTAATTACTTAGATATACAACATATATTGTAACAAGCTCCTCTTTTTTGGCATTATTTGTCACAAATATGAAACTCCCCATAAATAACATAATTGGAATTATAACCATCAAATGCACAAATCCATTCTCCCCTTGGGACAAAAAGATGCTAAAAAGTACAACGAATAGTCACGCATATACCTTGAAATCTCCCCCTGAATAGAACATTTACTATAAACAATCTGATGTCTCCCACTTGGGACAAAACAGTATTAAAATGCATAATCATAAGAATCAACAATAGGTGCAACGGAAGAATCATAAGCACCCCAAGATGACAATTTACCACCATTCAAAACACTGAGAGATATGCCTGAAAGAGAGACCCACATTGATGAGAGAGCTGAAGGGTCTTCGGTGGAGCCAAATAGAAGTCACAATGCAAAATACTAAAAAGATGGGACGACAATGGGAACATAAAAACTAAAGAACTAAAAAAGAATTTTTTTAAACATTTCGTTTCTTTTTTTTAAGCAACATAAAAAAAACTTCAAAAATGTAAAGTACACAGTCCCTGTGCCCCTCGAAGAAATTCAAATCTAGCCTTATTCCCCGTCATATTATCTTTGTCATCGGTTTCTTCTTCTGAAGTAACTTATTTATCCTTTGTTTGAACAATTTCTTCACAAGCAATAACTAACTGTGAATCTAGATAATTTCTTGTTTTTCCTTCAAAATGTCTTTGTGCCTATAATTGACCCTTTCTAATCCAAGTGTGCTTTGCTACCATGGGCTACTGCTGGAAATTTAATGGAGAGTGTCTAGATTTTCGGTTTTGACCCCTTTGAAACATAATTTGTAACATCTTGTAGCATCTCAGCCTTATGTGCTCGATAACTCCGTAAAAATGACATGTGGGTACAAATCTTTAATTCTTTCTCGATATTTCTTCTCCTTGGACAGATCTGAACATATTATTTTTCTCCTCATTCACTTTAGAGCACTTACCCTTATAGCCAATGCTTTGAAGATCTCCTTTAACCTTACTAATTTCTATTAACTTTCTAGTTTTTCTGTGCCTCCATTCAACATTCTCAATCCCTTTTCAGTACTTACTAATTTCATTCTAGCTTCACCAAGCTCATCTAATGTAGACAACAACTTCTTCTCTAGATTTTGAATGATATTCTTCATGGAAGTGTTTTCCTCCTTCAACTTCTCATTTTTCTTACATGTTTGGACCCATTTACCATACATTAACTCATAGGCTTCATAAATACCTTCCTTTTTATCATCTGAAGTACTATCATCACTGTCATAATCTAAGATTGAGCTTTGAGTTGAATCATCTGCGTTTTTTCACGAAATTTCTTGATTTACATACTTTTTCGTCTTTAGTTACTTCCTTCTTAGTTACTGTTAAACAAGTAATTGGACTTTTGCTGTACAAAGTAACTAATGCAGCACCATTCAAAGCTTTTTCTTCACTTCCAGATTCGCTCGTATAGGATTTCCCTTTTCTCTTCTTCAAGATATTGGCACACTCTGCTTGAACATGTCCAAAGCCTTGACACTCATGACATTGAATTCTCTTTACCTTTCTTTCTCCCTTTTGAGTTTTAGCTTGTTGTTTGAAGTTATTGTTCGATAAACTCCCGTCGTTTTGCCTAAACTCGGGTTTGTCCTTTTTCACTCTCTTCAGCCACTTATCGAACTATCGTGTTAATAGCTCCATATCCTCATTCTCACCGGATTCATCTCCTAAATCATTCACGACTTTACCAATCTCGGCTTGCAATGCTAATCCTTTCTTCTTCTCTCGATTATCCCTCAACAAATTCATTTCGAAATTGGTAAGAATTCCAATTACCTTCTATAATGATAAGTCATGAGCCTCCTCGATTGCTGCAATTTTTAGAATAAATCTTAGAAGTAGTGATCTCAACGTCTTCTTGACTAGTTTCAGATTGGAATATTTCTTCCCGAGTTGATGTACCTGATTCGCTATATCTCGCAATCTTTCATAAAAGTCTCCAATAGTCTCATTTTCATCCATCTTCAATTCTTCAAACTTCACAGCTAACATCTGTAGTTTTGATGCTATCATAGATTTGGACCCTTCATGAATAGTATGCAATGTATCCCACGCTTCTTTAGTCGATTCACAGGCTGATTTCATTGAGAATCGTCCTTCATTAATAGCATTGACAATTGCGTGCAATGCTTATAAGTTTCCAAGTGATCTTTCTTCTTCGACTCTTGTCCATTCAGATGAATCTTTTAGAACTGTCTCTCTCTTATCGTTAGTAATCATCGGATGTGTCCAGCCATGTAACACTGAGTTCCATGCTGTTGTTCCTTGTGCCTGAATAAAGACTCTTATCGGTGATTTCCATGCAGGATAATTAGAACCGTCCAACAGCGGTGACCTGATAATTGATGCTCCTTCTCTTATGGCTATAATTATGAAACTATGATCTACACCAACCTGGTACCAAGTTCTGAATTGGTAACCTCGCTCTGATACCAATTGAAAAACCGAAGGGGGTAATAGTTTTTTAAACTTTCCAATTTTACTGTGGACATCTCTAGCACAAACAAAAACAAAAACAATTAAAAACGAAATAATAAAAAGTACCAGAAATTTGGTAACACAGTTCGGCACACCTTGCCTACATCTGCAAGGCCCTCTCCCAGCTTAATACTTTCACGAAAGTACAATAGATTTATCCAAGGCTTTACTTAGCCGACACCACTCAACCCTTCACACTATCTCTCAACCTTACATCTCATAAAAGAATTTTACACCTAATAGTACGACCGCTTTACTAACCTCAATAGAGGATTTTCTCAGCAATATTTGATAATAAAGATACGAAATAAATAACTCAAGTGATTAAAAAAATTCAACATAAACAAGAACACTTGAGAAAGAACAGAGAAACAACTCCCCTATATATTCAATTCCACCGAAACAGGTATGAAAGTTGTCAGCACAAACTATGGGCTGATCCATGCAAACACCAGTATTAATTTACAGCTGTAGGATGAAGACGCCAAGTATGACAACCCACGCAAATAACCTAACTTTCCTTCAGCCTCAATTAGAAGTTGTTCTCACACTCACGATTTTCGACAATTTACCAAAAGAAGATTAATAGTTCACCAACGTAGACACATCCCACAACCAATCAATAAATGCCAAGACTCCAATAAAAAATCACTCACGCAAGCCTTCTTACGCAAGCCTTCATTGCTACACATCTAAAATTCATGCAGTCACCCATGCAAGAAGAAATATCAACCAACAACACTCGTGTAGCCTTCAATCAACAGTATAACACATCAACAAGAATTTAAGACATCAAAATGTAAAAACCCCAATAAATTGACGGCTATAGTTTTTCCATATATAATTAATGCCCATTACACAACTTTTCTCCAACACTCACATAAGATTCCCTTCTGCTATGTTATAGAGACATACACGAAATTTACTTTTGTTGTGTCATAGAGACATACATGACTCTAACTCCTAAAAGCCCTTGACCCACACACAAAACACATTCCTTTATTTTGCTATCCACAAAATCCACGCAAAACAAAATTCAATTACCAACATGATAATAGACTTCAATCCAAGATAGAATTCTATCACAACTATAAGATTATCCATATAGCTTTTTAATCCAAATCATTATCCAATTAATATCTTATATGTCCAATTAATAAATAATGCCAAAACCAACAACTTAGATATATAACTTATATTCTAACAATATTCGATAGACTTAGGATTCTAATTATTTTGGGAATCAAGTTGTTTTCTTTGTATGGGGATATGATAAAATAACTTAAATAAGGGAGGAAAAAAACCTTTTTAGACATCTTATCTTGGCGTCTTTGTTGGCTCTTTTGGGAAGTCTTTCCTTTTTTCTAGAAAAGGGGCTGAGATGGAGACCAAACTTTCTACTATTTTTCTATTGAGTTTTACCACTGTTATGAGTATCTAAATCCTTTTTCTTGGTTGAAGGTTGTTTATTTCTGATTTTGTCAATTTTAATTTCTTAAAATCACGTTAATTTAACCCCCCAATTTGTTTTAGTTTTAACTCGTGAAACACTTACCAATAAATTCCTTATGGGAACAATCTCAACTTTTCATTAACTACATATTTCATTATATGAGTTGGTATTAATTTGGTTGCAGGTAACAACATTACCAGGTACTGTTGATTATTTTCACTCTGATCTTTGGAGTCCTTCTCCGGTTATGCCTAAGGGTGGTTTTAGATATTTGTTGACTTTTATTAATGATTTCTCAAGAAGAGTCTAAGCGTATTTTCTGAAAAGCAAAGATTAAGTGTTTGTCATCTTTAAGCAATTCAAGGCTTTGATTGAAAACTAAGTGGAGAAAAAGATCAAGCAGCTCTGAATAGATAATGGTTTGGAGTATTACTCAGGTGAATTTGATGAGTTATGCAAGAATGAAGGAATAGTGAGACATGGCCCTATTCGACACACACCACAACAAAATGGGGTTGTGAAGCGCATGAACAAAACTATCTTGGAACGAGTTCAGTGCATAAGATTAAATGATGGGCTTAGCGAAAATTTTTAGGTTGAAGTTGTTAATACTGCTTGTTATTTGGTTAATAGATCTTTGTCCACAATTATTGAGCTAAAGACTCCCAAAAAGGTATGGTTAGTCCTGCTAATTACTTTGGTTTGAGAGTGTTTGATTGCCCTACTTATGCTCATGTTAATGAGGGGAAATTGAAACCACGAGCAAAGAAATGTATTTTTCTTAGGTATGGACAAGGGGTGAAAAGGTACAAGTTATGGTGTCCTAATCCAAATTCTCCCAAGTTTATGGTTAGCATAGATGTGACTCTTGATGAGTTACCCAAGCTTTAATCCACCAATAGCTCTCAAGAAAAGCAAGAGTCAGTTGAAAAGGGAGATCACGGTGTTGAGTAACAGGTGGAGTTTTAGGTGGAGGCTCCTAATATTTCTACTTCAAATGAAGGTATTTTAGTCCAAGATGATCAAGCTAAGGTGGAGTATTCATATGAAGAAAGCACTGCACCTCAAGACCCGCAATATAACATTGCCAATAGTAGATCGAGGAGACAGATCAAACCTCCTGACACAAATAGAAGTGTAAATTTAGAGCAACTCCAAGAATTTGAAATTTTATTCAATATAAAAAACTATGTTTTCGATTACAAAACGGACATCTTATATAGAGATAGAACTAATGAAAATCGAATAATTAAAGATAACATCTAATTAACCAAATCTGTCAAAATAGAATATATGATAATCACGAATTTCCTAATATAAAAAACTGTCAAAATAGTTGTTGTCTCCAAAATCAGAAAACTGTTGAGATTTTCAATGATTACGGCGATCATATTCTTCAAGATAATCACAAGCTAACTATTCTACATCAGTCCCTCCCTCTTCGAAAAAACTCACCCTCGAGTTATGATTAGGATAGAGGGGTGTATCGGAAGCATGATACTCAAATAAGTCTGCCACATTAAATGTAGGGGAAATGTTGAGATCACCAAGAAGGCCAACTATATAGGGATTGTCGTTGATCCTCTTTAGGATGCGACAAGGACCAATCTTCTTGTGCTTAAGTTTATTATAGGTGCTGACAGGAAATCGCTCCCTTCACAGGAAAACCATTACTTCATCTCCAACCTAAAAAATTTTCGAACGTCGTCGTTTGTCAGCATCCTCCTTATACTTTGAATTAGAAGCAACCAATTGACTAGCAATATTAGCTTGGACTTCATTAATTCTTGTCACCAAATTCTCTGCGGCGATACTATAGCCAGGAATCTTAGGCAAAGGAACAAATCCAGCTTATGCTGTGGTGTACACCCATAAACGACTTTGAAGGGAGATGTACTGGTAGAGCGGTTAACCGAGTTGTTAAAGACGAACTCAGTAGGAGCAAGATATCGGTCCCACTGCTTAGGCATATCACTACAAAGGCAACGAATGATATCCACCATAGTACGATTCACCACTTCTGTCAGAGCATCCATTTGGAGATGGAAAGAACTACTATATTGTAAATCACTCCCAAACAAATGCCATAAAGTATGCCAAAAATGGCTCAGAAATTTGGTGTTAGGATCAGAAGTGATTGTCTTCGGCACACCATGAAGACATATTACTTCACGAAAGAGAAAACTTACCACATGTGAAGTGTCTGATGTTTTCTTTCAAGGGATGAAGTGCGCCATCTTCGAAAACTGATCAACCACCACAAAAACAGAATCTGAACCTCATGGGGTGCGAGGAAGTCCCAATACAAAGTCCATCGATATGTCTACCCAAGGACCCAAAGGAATAGGGAAGGGGGTATAAAGACCAGTGTTCTGAGATTGGCCCTTAGTGGTCTGGCAAACGTAGCATTTACTGACAAATCGCCCCACATCTCGCTTCAGTTGAGGCCAATAGTACTGCTCCTCCACTAAGGCTATAGTTTTATCTGGCCCCAAATGTATGCCGATAGTACCACCATGAAGCTCTCGAATGAGTTGTTCACGCAAGGAACCACGTGGAATGCATAATTTATTGCCATAGAACAAGAAATTTTCTTGAATTATCATATTGCCATAACAACCAGTTTTAGAACATTGCTCCCATATCTCACCAAAATCATCATCCTCATGATAAAGAGAACAAAGGTGATCAAAACCGACATTAGTGTGCATGGTCACAAATGCTGCCGCACGTCGACTCAGTGCATTTGCCACCTTATTTAAATGGTCTGCTTTATGACGAAGCACAAAATTAAATTGTTCCAAAAAAGAAATCCACCATGCATGCATTCGATTTAAATGCTTTTGACTCTTGATATATTTAAAAGCTTGATGATCGGTGTTAAGAACAAATTCCAGCTGATAAAGATAGGACTACTAATGCTTTATAGCTCGCACAACAACATAATATTCCTGCTCATACGTCGACCATCGTTGGCAAACTTCATTAAGTTTTTCACTAAAGAAGACTATAGGCTTACCTTCTTAGGAAAGGACAATGCCAATCTTAACGCCGGAAGCATCACAGTCTAGCTCAAACACTTTCTCAAAATCAGGGAGCATCAATATCAGTGCTGTGGAGAGCTTTTCTTTAATAAGAGCAAAATTGGACAAAGTTTCATCTCACCTATGGAAATTTCCCTTCTTTAAACAATCCGTGATCGGGGCCATAATAGTACTAAAATCTCAAATGAAACGCCTATAAAATGTTGCAAGGCCATGGAATCGCTGAGCCTCACCAACATTCTTTGGAATTAGCCAATTGCGAATCGCGGCCACCTTATCTTCCTCAATGTGAAGTCCATCCATGCCATCAATAAAACCCAAAAACAAAAGGCGTTCTGTCATGAAGCTACGCCTTTTCAGATCAATGAACATTTTATTTTATTGCAAGGTTAGTAGGACATCCATCAAATGCTCTAAGTGTTGACGCCCATCTGGACTATATATGAGTATATAATCAAAGAAAACTACCACAAACTTGCCAATAAAAGGTTTAAGAACATGAGTCATCAAACGCATGAAAGTACTAGGTGCGTTAGTGAGTCCAAACGACATGGTAAGCCATTTGTACAAACCCGCACTTGTCTTAAAGGTTGTTTTTCATTCATCGCCAGGGCAGATGTGAACTTGGTGGTATTCACTTCAAAGGTCGATCTTTATAAAAATCTGTGATCCAGTAAGTCTGCCTAGCATATCATTAAGTCGAGGAATCGGAAACCTATACTTGATAGTAATCCAGTTAATGGCACGACTATCTACACACATACGCATAGTGCCATCTTTCTTTGGCGTGAGAAGTGCAGGAACTGCACATGGACTTTTGCTTTCACGTAAGAAGCCCTTTCGAAGGAACTCTTCCACCTGCTCCTGTAGAATTTGATTCTCCTTCGGATTCATCTAATAATGTGGCAAATTAGGAAGACTAGCACCTGAAAGGAAATCAATCATGTTGAATATCCCTCAAAGGGGGTAAGCTGTCGGGTAATTCCTCAGGCATAACATCTCTGAATACCTTTAATAAGGGCCAAAGAATGTCGGGAACATGAACCACAACTTTCTGGTCGCTCTTGTCCACAATCATATACATCCCTTCACGCTTTCGGATGTTCATCATAACACGTGCATTCTGTTTCTTCACAATTGGAGGGAAATTAGTCTTTGGTCTCAAGATAATTTTATTCCTTTTCCACACAAAAGAATACGTATTCTCCCTAGCTCGGTGTGTAGCGTCAACATCATATTGCCATGGTCGACCTAGTAAAACATGACACGTATCCATCTCTACAACATCGCAGACAATAGTATCTTGATATGATTTTTTGATCGAAATAGGTAAACGACATAGTTGGTTTACCTTAAGTTAGGCTCCCTTGCGTATCCACCCGATCATATAGGGTGCGGGATGCGGCTCCGTCATTAGGTGCAAGTGATCCACCAAGGCCTTTGACACTATGTTCTCGCAACTTCCGCTGTCAATAATGATATCGCATATTTTGCTGTTGACAGTACAACTAGCACGAAAAAGCTAATTCCATTGGGTATCTTTTATCCATGGAGCAAGCAATAGACGACGCGCAACATAATTAACATGCTCCCCCAGTTCATCCTCCACTCCCACTTCTTCTTCCTCTTCCCAATCTACCTCCTACACATCTTCGCCCTATTCGACGATATTAGCCATTCTACGATGAGGACAATCACTGGAACGATGGCCCAACTAGTTACACTTGTAGCACTTGATCGGTTGGGGTTTGGCACATGGATTCTGGGTATTTTGATTAGGAGTACGATGGCTTGCTGCAACTGCTTCCTTAGGCATCCCCATATTACCCCTTGGAACTCGGTTTGAATCAAGGTTTTGTTGACTAGAAGAACTTATAACATCATGTTGTCTTCCTTTCCCGAATGACCCACGATCCAAATAAGTGCTAGCACAAGTGCTAGGTTATGTCTCTTCAATTGCATCTTAACTTTCCACGCCATATCCTGGGAGTCTTCAATAGAAAATAGTCAATGCAAAGAAAACTTAATCCTGGATATTAAGTCGCAAATCATTAATGTACCTAGCAGTTTGTTGTGCCTCAGACTCATCTAGGTTATTGCAAGTAGAGAGTCGAAGGAACTCTTCCGTATAAGCTTGGACCGATCTATTCGATTGATGGAAATTCTTGAATTGTTGAAATAACAATTGCTCATAATCTGTTGGGAGGAACCTCTTCTTCAACTTCTATTTCATCTGACCCCATGATTGAATAGGAGCCTTGCTTTGTCGATGTCATGTTAATTGAGTCTGTTCCACCAAGATGAAGTGTCACCCTTCAATTTGTACGCCACCCTTCAAAGCCAGTCCAGGAAATCTTCAATATCCAAATTCCCATTGAAAGTAGGGAGATCTACTTTGAGTTGATACTGCTCAGGATCTCATCGATAGCCCCCCGCTCTTGATCCCCACGAACATGCTCCTCCTGGAATCCCCTATATCGGTGACCACCACGAATCTGCATCTCCTAGAAATCTTCATTATTCGTATCCTCGACATAGTCTTGCCACCTGTGTCGGAGAATTCCTCCACGCCCCATAGCATCTTCAAGCAACAAGAATTTTCTCGGCTGGAAGAACACCAGGCGTACGGTTTGTGGACAAATGCTGGATGGCGTCAAGGATCTCTTGAAACCTTTGATCGGTTTGAGCCACAAACTATTTGAACTTAGCCTACGTAATAGGCTCCTTCTCATGACCCTCAGTAGCGGGGAAATTAACATTCACGTTATTCACCATCGTCACAGGAGAAACCTGCTCTGATACCAAATGACGCAGACATAAGTGTAAATTTGGAGCAACTCTAAGAATTCAAAATTTTGTTCAATGAAAAAAACTATGTTTTCGATTACAAAACGGACATCTTATATATAGATAGAACTAATGGAAATCGAATAATTAAAGATAACATCTAATAAACAAAATCTGTCAAAGTAGAATATATGATAATCATGAATTTCCTAATATAGAAAACTGCTAGAATAGTTGTTGTCTCCAAAATCAGAAAAACTTTTGAGATTTCTGACGATTACGACGATCATATTCTTCAAGATAATCATAAGATAACTTTTCTACATCACCTCCTCAAAGGGAAGTTAATGTTAATTTGGTTTCTTATGCACTTAGTGTGGCAGAGTCTATTGATTTTGAACCTTTAAGTTACAATGAGACTGTCATATGTAGTGAGTTTTACAGTAGTTAGTTGCTATGAATAAAGAGATGGAATCTCTTCATAAAATCAAATATGAGAGTTGGTTACATTTCCAGTTAGCCAAAAGGTTATTGGTTGCAAATAAGTCTTCAAGAAAAAGGAAGGCATCTCAGGGGTTAAAGCAACTGGATTCAAGGCACGGTTGGTTGCTAAGGGCTTTAGTCAAAGGGAGGGTATTAATTATAATGAAGTTTTCTCTCTAGTTATGAAGCATACTATTAGGATATTTACTATGTCCTATTATTTTAATTTTTGCATTTTTGATTACTGGATATTCAGATAATAACAAAAAATATATATCAAGAAGTTTTACTTGAATTGGCTTCTTGGACAAAGTTGTTGTGCAAATAGAACTCTATCTTGGATGAAGTTTTACGTGGATTACATTTCTTATGGATTTTGTGTCTCTACTGTGTGGTGGTTGCTGAGTCAATAGACAACAATCTTCAGTGCTTTTGTTGATGTGTTAATGGCGTTTTTGTAAGATAGCTGAATTAATTTTGTGACATCTAGCTTTGTTTTTGTCTACTATCGTAAACGTTTATGTAAGCTAGGTTTCTATTGTGTTTCTTGCGTAACCCAAGGTTGTCTATGTGAGAGTGGTACTTTATCGTGGGTTATTATTGCTGGTTGCAAAAAGAAAAGATCATCTTGAGTGGGTGTTATGTCAACTGCGTAGAGTGCGTCAACTGGGTTTGGAAAAACACAATTGAAGACTTGTCCTCTTGGCTTACGTGTGAAAGACACTTAGGACTCTTATTTTTTATATTGGATTGTAAGAGTAGCACATAGTTGGGAGTGTCAATCTCTTTATGTGTTGGTTTTAGGCTAGAAGTTACTTGAGGACTACGTGTATGTTCTGTCAATCATAAACTGAGCAGCCATAGTCTGATTCTGGAATTATGGTGAGTTAATCTAGCTGGTGAACAATATCCAGATTTATTTTAGAGGAGCTGAACCAATTGGGAAGTTGTCTTCTTTTCTGTCTCAAGTGTATTTTGATTTTACTCTTAGTTGCTTCATCACTTAAGTTTTTTATTAATTGTCTTTTAATTAAAAGTTGTTTAGAAAAATCCTCTAACAAGGTTAACGCGAGACGGTCGTGTTATTGGGTGTGAAAAACTTTCACGAGAAGTGAGGTTGAGAGATAGTATCAAGGGTTGAGTGGTGTTTGCTCAGTAAAGCCTTGGGTAATTCTATTATACTTCGGTGAAAGTATTAAGTTAGGTAAAGGCCCCGTAGACATAGGCAAGGTGTGTCGAGCTGTGTTACCAAATTTTGGTATTGATCTGTTTAATTTTGTATTTACTTTTTCGTTTTTGTTTGGTACAGAAAAATTAACAGTTGCTGATACAATTACTTTATATCTAGTAGCCGACAGATACAGTTACAAGTAATTGCGACAGAACCTTTCAAGTAACTAGGGTCAAATCGAAGAGTTTGTGAAACTACTACACCCCTTTGCGTTTTTCACATACATCCATTTGTGTGTTACTTGTCATTGTAGCCAAGTTTGATATGAGACTTGATCAGCTTGATGTTAAAATAGCTTTCTTGCATAGTGACCTTGAGGAAACAATCTATATGCATCAACTAGAAGGGTTTGCAGTGTCTAGTAAGGAAGATCATGTTTGCTTGTTAAAAAAGTCCTTATATGAACTGAAATAATCACTAAGGCAATGGTATAAACAGTTTGAAAATTTTATGATTGATCATGATTTTGTTAGATGTGCTTATGATGCTTGTGTTTATAATAGGAAACTCTCAGATGGTTCATTCATTTATTTTTTGCTTTATGCTGATGACATGATAATTGCTGCAAAGGATATATTGGAAATCAACAAGTTGAAATCTCAGTTGAATGGTGATTTTGAGGTGTAGGATTTGGGATCAACTAAGAAAATTTTGGGGATGGAGATTCACATAGACCAGAAAGCAAGTAAGCTTTGTTTATCGTAAAAGAGCTACATTGAAAGAGTTCTTAAGCGTTTTGGTTGGCTAAGGTGAAACCTGTGAGTACTCCTTTAGTAGCTCATGTTAGGCTTTCTAAGCAGTTGTCACCTTTAATTGATGACGAAAAGTAATAAATGACTCATATTACATACTCAAGTGCATTTGGGAGTGTGATGTATACTATGGTTTTCAATCTGCTAAATATTTCATATGCAGTCGGTATAGTCAACAGGTATATGTCCTGTCCTAGTAAAAAACATTGGCAAACAGTGAAATGGATTCTTAGGTATTTAAGAGGTACTACAGATTTGTGTTTAGTGTATGATCAGAGTGATTGCTCTAGCAATGTTACAGGTTATGTTGATTTTGATTATTCTGGGGATTTGGATAAAAGGAAATCTTTGATAAGTTATATTTTCAAGCTTGCTAGAAGTGCCATTAGTTATAAGGTTGTTTTACAGTGTACCGTTGCCTTGTTTACAACTAAGGCACAATATATGGTAGCAGCGAAAGCTATTAAGGAAGCATTTGGTTGTAAGGTTTGGTTAACAGTTTGGGATTGCAACAGGATTCTACTATTGTGTTTTGTGATAGCTAGAGTGTCATTCATTTGACCAAGAATCAAATGTTTCATGAGTGGACCAAACACATTGATGTTAGGTTTCACTTTTTCTTGAATCATATCTCGCATGGTGATGTGATGATTAGAAAGGTTGCTATTGAGGAGAACCTAACAAACATGTTAACGAAACCCATTCCTACTCACAAGTTCAAGCATTACTCGAACTTAGATAGTGTTTGTAGTTGTTCATCACCCTAGCAGGTATATGAGGCAAAGGTGATCCAGTTTTGAGAAAATCGCTATAACGTTCGACTTGAAGAAATTCAAGCCAAGGTGGAGATTTGTCGTGATGTGTGGTTTGGAGAATTTCCTTTTATGCCCTTAATGACAAAGTTATTTTAGTAATAATATGTCTAGATATACATATTGGAGGCGCTTTTTTTGGCTTGCAAAGGAGATGTGCCACCATCAACATCATAAAAAGCAATTTAGAGAGTTTAGTTTTTTTAGTCCTTGGTTGGTTAGTGGGTTAGATAAGTTGCTAAGCTTTGTGATTAAGCTTGTACTCTTCATCTTCTTGATTATAGTGGAATTAAATCATGCGTACTTTGTTTATTTTTTTCACATTGTTTACTTGTGCATGTCTTGCTATATTTTCTTGTGAGTCTATTTGCCTGTGTATTAGCTATTTCGGCTCGATCTACTCCAACATAACCTTTACTGAACCGACATCACTCAACCCTTAACACTATCTCTCGTCCTCACAAACCGTGAAAGAATCACACCCAATAGTATGATCGCCTCGTACTAACCTTAATAGAGGATTTTCTCAAATAACGTTTAGTGAAAATGAAATAAAATAAACAACTCAAGTGATTAAACAAAATTCAACATAAACGAAAACACTTGAGATAAAAAGAGGAACAACTTCCTAAAAGGTTTAGCTCCACTAAAACAGGCCTAAAAGTTGCCACCACACATTATTGGTTGATTCACGAAAATAACAGTATTAACTCACAACTGTAGGAGGAAGACATCAAATATGACAACCCACGTAAATAAGCCTTCAGACAAAATCCAACATACCCCACACCACGATTAACCTTGGCAAAAATCACACATAATATATAGAGTAACCCAGTCTTGAGCCATATAACAAAAAACAACACCCAGTTTTTTCCACTCCAAGATGTTGCACCCACAAAGAAGACAATCAACAACCGTTGCAACCCAAGATGAAATTATATTAATATAGAGATCCCCACGTTAGTGTTTTCATGCATTGTGTTTCAATCACCATAGACAAGGACAACCAAAACACATACAGCGGTGAAACACAACAACCGCACAATCCAACCTAGATGGCAAAGAGATAATCAAGAGACAACCAAGTCTAATCTCAGCATGAGAAGAAAGAATGTCGAGAGTAGACGCGTTCGCCTCCACCCACACGTAAGGGTCTTCAAGATACTTCCTAAAAAAACTAAGGACTAGCTTCGGAAAGTGATAATAAAAGATCTCCACAAATTAGAGGACCTCTAGCAATGATATCAAGAGATACTAGAGTGATGTGCAAGCTGTCAAACTTGGATGTTATTTAGTAAAGAATTTCACCACGATAAAGTTTCTGCTCAAAAGTATGTTGCATGGTCACAAGTCCAATAAGAAGGGCTTCCAGGAGCCCAATAAGACAGCTCCTAATTTTAACTCTCTTCTTTTGTCTGGGCGTTCGATTAAAAATTAACAATCATCATTCAAAGCCCCTAATAACACTTTTGAATGCAATCCACACATTGAATAAATAAATGTCAGTTCATCCTATTTTGGTAATATAACCAATCCCAGAAGTAGAAACAGAACCCAAATCTATAGATAACCATTATCCCAAAATAGGATATACATTAATTCCCATCTTCATTAGGATTTTAATTTCAATCACCTTATCTTAAAAGAGTCTCACATAAGTCCAATTATCAAATAATGTCCAAAATTAAATAATAAGATATAATCACCTATATCTTAACAATCTCCCCTTTTTTGGCATTATTTGTTACATATTTGAAACTCCCCATAAAGAAGATAATTGGACATATAAACATCGAATGCACAAACCAAGAACTCCCCCTTAATCAAACATCAAGTTTTAAAGAACATCTAAAGAAACAATAATCTCACAATTATCTAATCATCCAAATTTCTCCTCCTTGGGATAAAAATATGCCAAAAAGTAAGACTAATAGTCACGGAGAAACCAGAAAATCTCCCCCTGAATTGAACAGTCATCAAAAATAATTTGATGTCTTCCCCTTAAGACAAAACAATGTCAAAACAAGGATTCCTTTAATGCAATCAATCTCAAAAAATAAAGAAGCATAAAAATTAGCAATAGGTGCAACGAAAGAATCATAAGCATGACAAAATGACAATTTACTGCCAGTCAAAACACTACCCAATATATCATAGCTCACTTTAATTCTATCTTCATAAGATTGATCAAATTCATAAACCCCAAAAATGCATTCAACGAATCATAATCAAACTTAACTAATCTCCTCCTTATATAAACCGTATGAACACATATTGCCCAAACTCAAACAACCCACAATATAAAGATAAACCAGAATAAAACTTAAAAGAGCCTAGATGTTAACTCCTTCGAACCTCTTTTTTGTTTTTTTTGTTTTTTAATAAATAACATCAAACTATACCTAAAAAATGTAAAGCACACAGTCCCTGTGCCCTTTAAAGGAATTCAAACCTAGGCTTATTCCTAGTCACATTATCTCGGTCATCAACTGTCTAGCTGATTTCTTCATTTGAAATAACTGACTTGTCCTCAGTCGAAACAGTTTCTTCAAAAGCAATAACTAACTGTGAATCTAGACAATTTCTTGTTTTTCCTTCACTACATCTTTGTGCTTGTACTTGACCATTTTTAACCTAAGAGTGCTTCGGTAATGTGGGTTATTGCTGAAAATTTAATGAAGAGTGTCTACATTTTCAGTTTTGACCCCTTTGAAACATCATTTGTAATAATCTGTAACATTTCAGTCTTATGTGCCTGATTACTCCACAAAAGTGACATGTAGGTATGAACCTCTGATTTTTCTTTGAGATTCTCCTCGGACAGATCTAATCACACCAATTTTCTCATCATTTGACTTGGAACATTCACCCCTATAGCCAATGCCTTGAAGGTCTTCTTTAGTCTTACCAATTTTCAAAAACTTTTCTAGCTTTTCGGTACCTCCATTTGATATTCTTATTCCCTTTTTCATGTTGATTAGCTTTAACTTTGTTTCATTAAGCTCATCTATTTTAGATAACAACTTCTTCTCAAGGTCTTGAATGGTGTTCTTCATGGTAGAGTTTTCCTCCTTCAACTTCTCATTTTTCTTACATATTTGTACCCATTTAGCATGCATTAACTCATAGGCTTCATAAATATCTTCTTTTTTATCATCTGAAGTATTGTCATCACTGTCATAATCTAAGATTGAGCTTTGAGCTGATTTTTTTGCATTTTCTCAAAATTTTCTAATTTACTCACGTTTCGTTATCGGTTACTTCCTTCTTGGTTATTGTTAAGCAAGCACTGTACTTTTTTTTGTATAAAGTAACTAACACAACACTATTCACAACTTCTTCTTCATTATCATACTCACTTCCTGATTTATTCTCACTCCAAGTGCTTGTATAGGACTTCCCTTTTCTCTTCTTGAAGGTGTTAGCACATTCCGCTTGCACATGTCCGAAGCCTTGATGCTCACGACATTGAATTTTTTTTAGTTTTAGCTTGTTTTTTAAAGTTGTTGTTTGATGAACTCCCGTTTTGCCTAAACTCGGATCTATCCTTCTTTACTTTCTCTAACCACTTGTTGAATTTCTTGTCAATAACTCCATATCCTCATTCTCATCGGATTAATCTTCGAAGTCATTTATGGCTTTACCAATCTTGGCTTGTGATGCTTAGTCCTTTGTTTTTCTCTCGATTGTCCCTCAACAAATTCTTCTCAAAGTTGGTAAGAATCTCAATTACATTACGCAAAGACAATTCAGTGATATCATGGGCTTCTTCGATGGCTTCAATTTTTGGTATGAACCTCGAAGGCAGCGATCTCAATGTCTTCTTAACCAATTTCAGGTTAGAGTACTTCTTCCCTAGTTGATGTACTCGGTTTGCTATGTCACGCAGTCTCTCATAAAAGTCTCCAATGGTTTCACTCTCATCTATCTTCAGCTTTTCAAATCTCACAGCCAACATCTGAATTTTTTAGGCTATCATAGATTTCGATCCTTTACGTATAGTCTGCAAAGTGTCCCATACTTCTTTCACCGATTCACAAGCTGATATCATAGCAAAGCGACCTTCATCAATTACACTAAAGATGGCATGAAAGACTTGAGAATTTCCAAGCGCTCTCTCTTCTTCAGCCCTTGTCCACTTAGATGCATCTTTAAGCACTGCTTCTCCCTTTTCATCAGTCATCATTGAATGTGTCCAGCCACTTAAAACTGAGTTCCATGCTTTTGTTCCTTGTGCTTGAATGAATTCTTTCATCCGTGATTTCCAATAGGATAATTTGAACCATCTAACAATGGTGGCCTTATGATTGATGCCTCTTCTCTTATAGCCATAATTGCAAAATAAGGATCTACACTGACTTGATGTACCAAGTTCTGATTCAGTGACCCGCTCTGATACCAATTGATAGAACCCGTAGGGGTGTATTAGTTTCACAAACTCTTAAATTTATCGCAGTCGTTTCTAGCACAATCAAAAACCAAAAAAATTAAACGCATAAATATAAATCAACACCGAAATTTGGTAACGTAGTTCGGTACAACTTATCTACATCTGCAAGACCCTCATCCAGCTTAATTCTTTCACTAACAACAATAGTTTTATACAAGGCTTTATTGAGTCAACACCACTCAACCCTTGACACTATCCCTTGTCTTCACAACCCGTGAAAGAATTTCACACCCAATAATATAACCGCCTCGTACTAACCTCAATAGAGGATTTTCTCAAACAATGTTTAATGAAAACGAAATAAAATAAACAACTCAAGTGATTAAACAAAATTCAACATAAACGAAAACACTTGAGATAAAAAATGAACAACTTCTCGATAGGTTCAGCTCTACTGAAACAGACCTGAAAGTTGTCACCATATACTATGGGCTGATTCATGCAAATAGCAGTATTAACTCATAGTTATAGCAGGAAGACATCAATTATGACAGCCCACGCAAATAAGCTTTCACACAAAATCCAACAGACCCCACACCACGATTAACCTTGGCAAAAATCACACATAATATGCAAAGCAACCCAGTCGTGAGCTATACAACAAAAATCAACACCCAGTCGTTACCACTCTAAGATGTCACACCCACAAAGAAAACAATCAACAACCGTTGCAACCCAAGATGAAATTATATCAACATTGAGATCGCCACATTAGAGCTTTCATGCACTGTGTTTCAATCACCATAGACAAGGGACAGCCAAAACACATACAACAGTGAAACACAGCAACTGCACAATCCAACCTAGATGGCAAAGAGATAATCTAGAGAAAGTCAAGTTCAATCTTAGCATGAGAAGAAAGAATGTCGAGAGTAAATGCGTTCGCCTCCACCCACACGCAAGGGTCTTCAAGATACTTCCTAAAAGAACTAAGGACTAGCTTCAGATAATGATAATGAAAGATCTCCATAAATTGGAGGACCTCTAGCAATGATATCAAAAGATCCTAGAGTGATGCGCAAGCTGTCAAACCTGGATGTTATTTAGTACAAAATTTCACCATGGTAAAGTTTCTGCTCAAAAGTATGTTGCATGGTCGCAAGTCCAATAAGAAGTGCTTCCAGGAGCCCAACAAGATAGCTTCTAATTTCAACTCTCTTCTTTTGTCTGGGCGTTGGATTAGCAATTAACAATTATCATTCAAAGCCCCTAACAACACTGTTGAATACAATCCACACATTGAATAGACAGATGCCAGTGCATCCTATTTTGGTAATACAGCCAATACCAAAAGCAGAAAGTTTATGGTTGTAAAAGAACCCAAATCCATAGATAGTCATTATCCCAAAATAGGATATACGTTAAATCCCATCTTGATTAGGATTTTAATTTCAATCACCTTATCTTGAAAGAGTCTCACATACATCCAATTAAGTCCAATTATTAAATAATGTCCAAAATTAAATAATATGATATAATCACCTATATTTTAACAATGTATACTCAAATATGGTAACTTAATGGTAGTTTTCAATTTGTTTTTCACAACTCTCCCATAATAGTGTTTTTATTAGCAAAATACAAAATATAATCTTTCGTTCATGGTCCCTTATTAGTCTCACAAGGAGTTCAAGCATCATGATTCATAGCTGTTAACACGTAGGGGTTAATTACAGGTTCCCAAAGTATAGCTTTCTCGTCCTTAACCTTCTCAACTGAGCAAGAATAGCCATCCTTATCCATGTAAAAGTATCGAAGATTATGGCTCATTTGCAGAAACAAATCCTTACAAGCTCTTGGAATCAAACTCCCTCTTGTTTGCAAAACCATTCGCAACAGCTCTCTTCTGTAATCCTCAATCAGCTTCTTGGTCTCTGCAATAACCTCTTCTTCTGTCTTAGTGTCACGAACTTGAAGGAAGCACAAGGACACACTGTTGAGCTTGCCTTGTTCACGTTCTCTCTGCACGTGTATATATATCAAAGCAACGATTCTAGATATCGCACATCAACTATTTCTGAATGTTATAATTAGGACTTTACCTTAACAGAAACAAGATCGTTGAGTAATCGTCCACTTAAGCTCATATTCCTGAACAGATTGTCGTACTCTGAACTTGAGATCATTTCCTCTGACAATTTCGGGCCAACAGCGTAGAGTGGTATGAGAACGATCGGTCCCAAGGCGAGGGATATATATGCATTTTCCATATACTCTTCCATAGCTGGTGTTAAGTTTTCTAGTGCCCACTTGGCTTCGTTCATCATAGACTTGACCAGGTCATGCCACTGCATAATGAAACAGATTCTGGAGTTATCTTCCACAAAACCAAAAGGGAAAATTACGTAAATTGTATTACTTGAAAAGATGAAGTGAACTGAAGTTAGAGCTGGGAAAGCATGGGACTTTCAGGCTCCTATCGAATTGCTGCTAATAACACAGGAAGCAGAGATGAAATATAGGATTAGGCGAGAGCAGATTGTCTGTCGAATCTGTCTTATTGTATCTAATTCAGAAACGATGTCGTTTTTAATACAAAAGTTTACACCCCTTTTGTGACAGAAGAGAGGGACCCACAGGCGCCGTTTTTCAAGAGCTTCAGCTGTATTTGTTCAGCCACTTTTGTACTTCATTTAAGAATGAAAATATAAAAAACGTTTAACATGTATAAGTTGAAAACGTTATGACATGTATAAGTAGAAAATGATTAAATATCAAAAATGTTAAACAATTAGACACATAATATGAATTATAATATTCGATATGATTACAAAATAAATTCATTATATGAATTTCTATTATTATCTATTATTATTATTATTATTATCTTATTATAATAATTATATATAATTAATAAATAAATTATTTTATAATAATAAGAATAAGAGTAAGTATTATTTATAAATTTCTTGTGTTTATGAGTAAATTTTATGTACAGTATTTGTTAAATATATTATTATTATTATTATAAAATTCGATATGATTATTAAATAAACTAATTATATTAATTTCTATTATGATCAAAATGTTATGATTATAATTAATATTATTATAATTATAGTTATTTTATTATGATTATTATTGCTGTTGTTATTATTATTAGTAGTAGTATTATTATCTTAAAATTTTTTTTTTAAATTTAATTATTATTTTTAATATTTTCAATATAATTATTTTTAATAATAATATTATTATTATTATTATTATTTTTTGTTATTATTATTATTATTGTAATTATTATATACTTTGTATTTATTATTATTCA
>JANVCL010000003.1:28764168-28779034 GCA_026546855.1 Erythroxylum incrassatum | reverse complement strand
GTGATCTATGATGGATCTAAGACTCGATTTTGGCTGGATCCTTGGGTTGAGGATTTGGGACCTCTCATTTCTCATGCAGCTGCTCCTATTCCCCAATCAGCTACTGATCTTCGAGTTCACCACTATGTGGATAATGTAGGTAATTGGAAGTAGGATGCTTTCCAATCTCTGTTCCCTTTTTCGATTTGCATGTACATTGCGAGTATTTTTCCTCCCAAGCCCTATTTAGGGCTTGATAAGCTGATATGGGGAATATCGGACACTGGTCAGTGTACTACTGCATTGACATATTCTATGATTATGGATCAAGTGGATTGTTCTTCTAATGGATTTTGGAAGGGAGTATGGCATTGGAATGACCCTCAATGCATTCGCTCATTCCTTTGGCTTCTCACTCAAGATCATTTACTTTCTAATCAACAACGAGTTTGCAAACATTTAACTACTGATGTTGCTTGTTATCATTGTCGAACATAAGAATCCTCGTTACATGTGGTGCGTGATTGCATCAAATCACGTAGTTTATGGTTTGCGTTCCCTCCGTAAGTAGTCTCCTTGGATTTTTCAACCTAAACACTCGTTAGAGGCTAGATATGAATCTTTAAAAGCACCGGATGGTTTTTGGCTTTGATTGGTCAATTATTTTTTGTACCGGTTGTTGGCTCCTATGGTTCTGTAGAAATAAGGCACTCTTTGATGAACACTTCTTTTGGCCGATTTCTCTTGCGTATTATGTACTGGAGCATGTGCATCAGATCTACAAGGCTTCAGTCTGGCAAGGTAGAGCAAATCTTGAACATAGACCTCGGAGTAAGCAACTTATTGGCTAGTGTAAAGCTCCTCATGGTTGGGTGAGGTTGAATACGGATGGAGCATGTAAAAGCTTGTCATCGTCGACCACAGCAGGTGGACTTATTCGTGATAGTTCAGGCGCTTGGCTCGGAGGTTTTGTACAGAATATTGGCTGGTGCTCCTTTGTTTCTGCTGAACTTTGAGGAGTTTTTTCCGATCTTAAGTTTGCTTGGGATCTTGATTATCGTCGAGTTGAATTAGAAGTGGATTCGCTAGTAGTGACTAATATCCTGTCCTCCTCGACTAAACGGATAATGTCGCATAATCCCCTAGTCATGGGTATCAACGAGTTGTTTACTCGAAATTGGGTAGTTTTACCTCGTCATATTTACAGGAAGGGAAACCGGCGTGCCGATTGACTCGCCAACTTTGTTGTTTATTTTGAGTTAAGGATTACTACTTTTGATATTGAACATATAGGGTGCCTTTCTATCCTGTTAGAGGATATGTTTGGGGTTTGCTTCCCTAGATTAGTAATGTAATGTGTCTCGTTTGTTCTTTCCATTTCATTAAAAAAACAAATGTTTCGCTCGTTGAACTCAAATCAATAATTTAGGTTTTACTTAATCAAATTTAAGGGTAAATTCAATTTTAAGCAATCGATTCAAATGATTGTAGTTAATGATAGGAAATGGACTACACTAGGATAGAGCAAACACATCAATAAAAGAAATTGAGATAAAAAAAAGACACACAAGATTTAACGTGGAAAACCCTTTAACGAATATGGGGAAAAACTATAGGCAAAAATAGAAATTTTTCTCCTATAGAAAGCAAAGATTACAAGAGGAAGATCTTACAATTCACACCAAGAATTAATACACAAAGTTATGGGAAAGAGAATTTGGGATGTTTAAAACCTTCAACATATGCCTCCTTATATAGTCTTAATGGAGGCTATTATGTTCTCTCTTTACCAATATGGGATTTAAGCCAACAATCTCTCACTTGGAGATTTGATTGAGAACCAATCAATCTCCATATCGTTATTTCTATCTTGCCATTTCTCTGTTGTCTACGTCTCTGCCAAGCCATACAAGGATCTACACCATATGAATTTATTAATGTTGATTGGCTTTGTTAGTGCATCTGCTAGGTTATCTTTTGTGTGAATTTTCTGCATGTCCGCACTTCTATCTTCCACCACTTCACGAACAAAATGATATTGAACTCCTATATGTTTAGTTCTGGAATGAAAAGATGGATTCTTTGCAATATGCAAGGCACTCTGACTATCACAATCCAAAGGGATTTTCTCTTGTCGGTGCCCTAGTTCTTCCAAAAACCCTTTTATCCAGATCGATTCCTTGCAAGCTTGTGTAGCTGCTATAAACTCAGCTTCTATTGTAGATAATGCTACAGCTATTTGTAGTTTAGACACTCAATTCACAGCTCCTCAATTTGCATATTGAAGCGTCGCAAGATTTTCTTCAAGTAATTCTTCTAAGAAAGCCAAATCTTCTTATTATTTCTGTTTCGGTAAATTTGCATCCCTAAAATCTTGTTTGTTAGCCGTAAATCCTTTATTTCAAACTCCTCAGCTAACTGAGCCTTTAAATCTTGAATACGATCTTTGTTGGGGCTTGTAACCAACATGTTGTCAACATACAATAATAATACAATGAAATCATATTACCAAACTTCTTGAAATATGCATAAGGGTCTACACTAAATCTGTTGAATTCACAACTCATTATGAAGGAATCAAATCTTTTGTACCAACATCTTGACACCTGTTTTAAACCGTAAAAAGATTTGTTTAACCTGCAAACCAAGTTCCCTTTCCTTGGTTTTTCAAAACCTTCTGGTTGATGCATGTAAATTTCTTCTTCAAGATCTCCATGAATAAAAGCAGTCTTTATATCTAACTGCTCTAAATGTAGATCAAATGTAGCACACATAGCTAAGACAATCCGAATTGTATTGAGACGAACTACAGGTGAAAAAATTTCAATAAAGTTGATACCTTCTTTCTAAGCATATCCTTTTACCACCAACCTTGCACGATACTGCTCCACCTGAGCATCACTGTTATGTTTGATTTTGTACACTCGTTTGTTGCCAATAAGCTTTCTCCTTTGTGGTAGTGGCACAAGTCATGTCTTATTCTTATAAAGAGTTTTTATTCCTTCCTGCATTGTTGCCTTCCAAGGTGATGCATCTGAACTATTTGTTGCTTATCGGAATGTTGATGGTTCTCTATCTTCTATTAGGAGACAGTATGCAACATTACCCTCCGTAATATAATTAGACTGTTAGGTTGGGATTCTCCTTTCACGAGTTGACCGTCGAACTTATGTATTTTCACAATCAACCGATTCTTACTCCTCGTGATCTAATATAGGTTCAGTAGAATCTTCTGTTCAGTCTTCCTTTCTTCCTGAATCGTTACAACTTTAGAATTTTCTTCAGACGTGCTTTTTTGATCTTTGTCTTGCGATTTATCTTTTACAAATATGACATCTTTACTAATGATGAGCTTGTGGGCAGTGGGATCCAACAATTGATACCCCTTAACTCCATCAGCATACCCCATAAATCTACATTTTTTTGATTTTGGATTTAGTTTTATGATACCTTGGGTATTATACGTCACGAACACAGGACTTCCAAATGTGTGTAACTAAGAATAGTCTGTTGGTTTACCAATCCACATCTTCATCGATGTCTTTAGATCAATCAATCTTACTGGTGATCGATTAATCACATAGCAAGCAGTTTTTACTGCTTCTGTCAAGAAAGACTTTGCCATACTTGCAGTTCTCAACATGACTCTAGTTCTTTCAATTAGAGTTCTGTTCATTTGCTCTGCCACTCCATTTTATTAAGGAGTCTAAGGCACCATGAATTGACGTTTGATGCCTTCTCGATTACAAAAATCGATGAACTTATCACCAGTATATTCTCCACCAGTATCAGTCCTGAGGTACTTGATTTTCTTCCCCGTCTCTAACTCAAATTTGTGCTTTAAATGATGTGAAGGTTGGAAATACATCTCCTTTTCTCTTGATAGGATACACCTAACATCTTCAAGAGTAATCATCAATAAAGGTCACAAAGTACCTTACTCTACCGAGAGACATAACTGGTATTTGTTATACATTAGAGTGAATCAATTCTAGAATATTTTTACTTCTAAAATTTGATGCATTAAATTTCAGTCTATGTTGCTTACTTGTAACGCAGTGCTCACAGAAGAGTAATGATACCTTCGTAAGACCAGGGAGTAGTTTCTGCTCAGCAAGAATCTTCAATCCTTGTTTTGACATGTAGCTAAGTTTATGGTTCCACAATTTTGTTGCATTTTTTGCAAAACGAACAAATGCAACCGATGCATTTGGTTCCATATACGTCTCTCCCATAAGCTTGTATAAGTTTGCAACTATCCTTTCCGCCTTCATGACTACAATTGCTCCTTTAATCACCTTCATGACTCCATTTTAAGTGAAGATCTTATACCCAATTTCATCCAGTTATCCTAAAGACAATAAATTCTTCTTCAAGCCTTTCACATGCCGTATATTTTAAATAGTGTGAACTGTACCATCATACATCTTCAACCTTGATGGTGTCAATCCCAGCAATCTCTAAGGCATGGACATTTGCCATGTACACAGATCCTGCAGAGATAGATTTATAAGTGTGAAATCAATCACTACAATGAGTCAAATGCCACGTTGCTCTTGAATCTGTTATCCAAGCATCAGTGAACTCTATTCTGTCCTTCAACACCGTTGCTACTTCGTTATATAAGATTTCTCCATTGGCAACACATTTCCTGAGGCCTTGTCTCCACCTTTCCTGACACGACATTCACTTTTAAAATGTTCTCTCTTGCCACAATTCTAACACTTGAGTTTTTTCTTACTTCTAGATTTCAACATTCCTTGTTTGTGGCTCCCAGTGGAATCATGATCCATTGATTGTCCTCTCGTCATCAATAAGGCTTCTGCTTGATGCGAACTTGTCAGCCTTTCTTCCTTGTTGATGCGTCTACTTTCTTCTTCGAGAACCGAAGCAACAACATCATCAAATATCAAAGTATCCGTGAGGATATTATTGGTTAAATTAATGACAAGTTGGTCATATAAATTTGGAAGACTTTGAAGCAGAATCTCTGCACGTTCAGTTATATTTACATTATGTCCCAACTTTGAAACTTGAGAGCATAGAGATGTCAGAGTATTGATATGCTATGTTACTGAAGTAGATTCAGACATTTGGAGTGTGTAAAGTCTCCTCTTCAGAAAAATTTTGTTGTGAAGAAACTTAGCTTCATATAACTTTGTGAGATGATCCCATATCTCTTTGACTGTTTTCTTTTCCTCTACACATTGCAAGATATCATCTTATAGTCCAAGATGCAAATCTGTCATGGCCAAGGCATCTATTTGTATGCATTTGATGTCATCTGTGAAATTCGCTAGCCTTACACTGATGGCCTCCAAGCAGTTATCTTTTACTAATACTACCGTCGTCTTCAATTTCCATAATGAGAACTTTGTCCCATCAAACTTTGTAATATCAAATTTGGTTGTCATTTCTTCTATCATAAGAATTGACTCCCACTCTCTCACGTTAAAAAAAAAAAGGAAAATCGCCTCGAGTTACTTCCACTTAGTATGGATTAAGACTGTAGTACACTAGAAAAGTTCCCATAAAAGGCTTGAGGGGTCACAAATAGTCTCATTTAAAACTCAATCTCCTTAGACAAAGCTTTTTTCTAGACATGCACTCAATCAACTCAAATACCAGCGAAAAATGCCCCAAAAACGACAACAAGAACCTGAGAATAGAACTACCCTTAACCAGACCCGGCCATGGGCAAGGGTAGGCGGGGCACCTGCCCAGGGCCTAACTTCATGAAGAATAAAATAGGCAACAAAAAAGACCCCATTTTATTTCATTTTATTCTTTATGAAGGTCTTGATCTTCATAAAGAGCAACAAAAAGGCCCCTATTTGATCTCTTTTGTTCTTTATAAGAGCTCAAATTTGATTATCATAAAGAAAGAAAAAAGGCAAAATAGGAACCTTTTTTATTTGCCCAAGGCCTATAAAACGTTAGGATTGGCCCTGTCCTTAACCCGCAAGGACACCAAAGAAAAATTTGTTGTCTAATATGGAAGATCAGATTATGCTACAACTATAGAGCATACTTGAGCAACCCTTGGGTTTCGATACCACTGATAGGAGATGGACTCCACCTGGATAGAGCAAACACACCAATAAAAGAAATTGAGATAAAAAAGGACACACAAGATTTAACGTGGAAAACCCCTTAACGAATACGGGGAAAAACCACGGGCAAGAATAGAAAACTTTTCCACTATAGAAAACAAATATTACAAGAGGAAGATCTCACAATCCACACCAAAAATTAATACACAGAGTTATGAGAAAGAGATTTTGGGATATTTAAAATCTTAAACATATGCCTCCTTATATAGCCTTAACAGAGGCCATTATGTTTTCTCTTTACCAATATGAGATTTAAGCCAACAGTTAATTTAAATAAAATGATATTTTTTAATTTTAATGTTTTATTTTAAAATACTTATAAAATGTAATTTAAAATTTCAAGAGTAAAGTAAAAAAATTATAAAAAAGATGTAATGTAATTAACATAAAATAAATATAAATATTATGTCTAACCCTAAAAGAAATGATGGTTTGACGTATTTATTGTTGTATTACTATAAAAATATAATTCAAAATTGTCATTTGTTTGAAGGTTGAGAATAAGGTAAGAATGAGTAGGGACGACAGGCTTGGCTCGGTCCGGCCCTAACTTTAGCCTGGGTTGATCAGGTCATGGGCTAAGACTACATAACCTGAAGGGAAGATGCAAAACGACATTGTTTTGTCAAATCTTTTTAAAACAAGTGTAGACAAGTCAGATCAGGTCAAACCAGGCACATCCCAAACCTGACTCGACCCATTGTCATCCCTAAGAATGAGTGGAAAATATTAATCCTCTAAGTCTCTATTTGGTTGGGCTTATACCAGTAAACCTTTTGTCAGTGGAGCTTTTTCTATATATCTTTTTTAAGAAATCAGTTGATTGTTTAGCTGTCATTGAAAACAAACTTTTTTGCAAGAACTTCATATAGTAGACTGTTTGACAACATAAAAATAAAATTCACTTTAAATTTTAACTATATTTTTTTGTGATAAAAATTATTTATTCATAATAAATATTATTTAAAGTATATTAAACAATATGCAAAGCACAATTTATTAATTATTATATAATTTTAAATCATATGAAACATAAATAAAAATATATCTAACCAAATCTTTTATATGGATTATAATATAAGTAAAAATAATATTAAAATAAATATTAAAACATATAAAAAAGTAAATAATATTATATAATTTCCAAAATAAATGTGAAGATAGGGTTGCGGATATTATGAGAATTATGTGTAAAACATAAGGACAAAAGAGACTAAAAAATATGCTCATTAATTGATTTGAAAAATTTACTACAAAGTACTTTTTTTAGAAGTTCCAAATTTGAGCTTATTAAAAAGTTATATCTACTAAAAAAGTGATTTTTCATTTTACAGCCAATCATTTATTTTTCTTAAAAAAAAGCTTTTACGGTGAAAAAATGCTTATTCACCATCTGAAAGCTCAATCAAACAGACACTAAGTAACCTTACGCTCACTCTAATGGAAAAGCTCATCTTTTAGTATTTTAATCCCTTTATTTTAGTTTTTCATGATACTATTCTTTTTAATCTTATGTTTAAAAGAAAACAAAAAAGTACTTCAGTTGTTTTTGTCCTAAATTTATTAAGAAAACATATTTTAATGATCATCGTAGCTTTTATATTTTGATTGAATATGAATTAGCTGAACTTTCGAATGCTAAGAGTAGGAGATTGTAAATGAAATGATGTATGTAATAGTAACAAGTTCCACTCACTTTCTATCTGAATAAAGATGGGATGACATTGTCTCATAAGTTATCTGTCGAAATGAAGTGTACAATAAATTAGTGATAGTGATAGTGATAGATGGGACAAAAATTTTTGGTTAAGCATTGTTAAGACAGTGGTTGTTACTCTTTTGGTGCGTAGCAATGAAGATACGTAGTATGATTACCTTTTCATGTCAGTGTTGCTCATCAGTTGTTGGCTGAAGAGGAGAATCAAAAACCAGGCTTTCCTGATCAAACTCCCCCATTTTCTGCAAAAGCTTGTAAATTAGAATTAGAACTAGAATTAGAGAAATGGCGTTTGCATTGTCAGTAGAAAAAATGCAGCCTCTTCGGCTAATAAAGATAGATAAATGTATTTTGGTGCTTATCTTAAGTGTTATAAAGACGGAAGAAAAGTCATTTGCTCACAGTCGGATCAATTAAAAAAGTTTGCTCCTTTATCAGGATTTTCATTTAGATCTCAGTATGTCCCTACCGAAAGATAACTTATAGACATCTAAATCAAAATCTATTACAAATGGGCACTAAATAACAGTATATGAAACTTTCTTATGTAAACGTTCAATCAAAGCAGATAACGAATGCATTCATTAAGCCAAGGTTGATGAGAGTGCTTCAGAGCTGGAAATTGTCTCGTATTGATTCAGCAAGTTTGACAAGTACGAAGGAAATCATTCCCAGATGCTAACAAGTTCTGCAAAACGGGGTTTGGCTCACCGCCGCTGTCAACAGCTGCAGTTGCCTTGTGCATTAGCCGAACAAGAGTTTCCTTTCTAAATCTATGAGCATTTTCCTTGATCAAGTTGAACCAGGCGGTTGTAGAAAATGATTGCAGATCCACCTCAGGACTACTGGTGGTAATACATTCAAGAGCAGAATGACAGGCATCTTTTTCAAGCATCATGCAAAACCTTTCTTTGATGAGAGGAGACGGAAGATTTCTATCGGCTCGAGCCAAATGTTTCCACGTTATTTCCAGTAGTTCTTTCTGCAAGGGCAATTAAATTCACATTAGAACCTTGCATTAAGAGGGCTAATGCCCATAAAATTACTTTTCCCAAAAATGGGATATAAAGAGATAAGGGGAAGATATTTCTTCAAAGAATGAGAAAATGCTTTGCTTTCTCTATATTTCAAGAGTATGTAACACGACTGTGCTGTAGTAGATTCAGAGACATAAACCCAACAAAAGGCCTTTCAGGTTCACCACACTTAAGGGAAAAAGCTAGAAAAATTTAGCCTCACTTCGGTGGACGTTCAAACAAGGACTAATAGCAGCAATATTTAGATCTGAGAGCAAACCTTTCCAGCTCTTGAAGCATCCAATACCAGCCGAAGATGGCGTCTTGCATTGAAGTGGTATCCGTGGTGTAACATTTGTTTATATACAAACTCCAAATCATCCCACCTTTTTTCTTCAGTGCATGCTTCCAGCACGGTGTTGAACGTATATATATCCGGGGATACTAGTACCTTATAATCTGATTGTGTACTGATATGATTAGCATCATCTAGCATCTTGTGGAAAAGCTTCTTTGCTTCTTCAAACAATCCATGTTGCAGATAAGCTTTCAACATTATGTTGCAAGTAACAAGATTTGGGGAGCAAAAGTGCTTCATTTCACGAAAGATGTATGTTGCATTTTGAATGTCCCCAGAGTCCAGACAAGCTTGAATTAAGCCGGTGTAGGTTACTACAAGGGGCTTAGTAGCAACCTTACATATTTTATCTATCTGTGACCAAAAATATTGCATTAATATTTGTGTAAGTAAATGATTATTAGAACAACACTTCATCTGAATGGGTCTACTCAGCAATTGTTCAGTATTGACATGAACTAAGAAAAGATAAAGACCAACCTCAGACCAAAACAAGTGCCAAAACTTCTCATGTTACAACTAGCTTAACTTTATAGCGCTCAGCTAAGTGAATAAATATCCGGATCAAAAAAGATTACGTAAATATAATATAAAGTAGTCTCAATCAAAGAGTTCTGTTCGGTCAGTATTTCCATGGATCTTAGAACTCTCTCAGCTTTCCCTGAACTAAACTACTAGATAAGAACATCTCAACAGTCTATGTTTAGGGACGAAGAAACCAAAAAAGTGTCACAAATTAAGAACAATAAGATTACCTGGATTATTAACAATAAGATTACCTGGATTAGTGCTTCTTGGCACCTTCCATCGCTGCAGAGACAACGAGCAAGATCATAATAAAGAGCAGCAGAGCCCACAATCCCCCGTCTTTCCATTTCTTCAACAGCCAAAACAGCCTCTTCTGTCTTACCTTCTCTCCAAAGAGTATTAACAATAACTGCACATGACAAGAACTTGTTTTCATGCTGAAGTCAAATCATGTTGCAGCAAAAACAAAAATCAGTAAAGTACCTCTATATGCCAAAGCATTTGGAATAGAAGATTTCTGCATTTTCCTGAAAAATTCATGGACCAAGTTGTACTTGCCACAAACAAACATGACCTGCTCAAAGAGAAACAACTTCGAAGGATGACTTTGCCTTTTCCCCATTATTGTGCAAATAACATACATTATGAGCACAACATACTGACAATTGCTCAAAATTGATCCCAATTCCAGCAAGCTCGTAAGGTGAAGAATTGTGCCATTAATTTTCAAAAGGCCTTTTAAGTGGTGCTTGTCACTTGCAAAAAATCTAAATGGCAGGCATTTTCAAGATAACGACTATATACCTCCATGATAAGTCCATATGTTGCAGTAGAAGGTTGTTGACCTTGTTGCTTCAACTGTTGCAAAACCCAAAATGCTCCTTCCCATTGTTTTCTCCGAACACAAGCATTTAGCACCTACATGGGACAAAGGTCTCAAAATGCCAATACAATGATTACTATTGTCTGTACAGATTTTGTGTATGTCTTAAATTAGGATAAACTCTAAAAGGCACCAGCTGCTACCAAACTGTTGCTGACGCATAACTAACGCCACCTGATGGGCCTAAGAAGATAACCCATGGGAAATCTCCACAACAAATCAGGACTCATATTTGTGGCATTCAGTCTCTCCTGACTATTTATCATCAATAAAATATATGAACATGTGAATAAGCTTTCATTTCTCGTTTCAATATACTCCATTCATGCTTGTACTTTTCAAGCAGTCAATTCTTCCATTGTTTCCATTTCTCCAGTTTAATTTTGGCCTTGTCACCGTTTGAATTTCAATTGAAAAATTATGGATTGCCTTCCCATATAAAGACCATTTCATCATAAACTCCAAACACTACTCACCGCATTGTAAACAACAATATCTGGTTCCAGCCTTGGGTCCAATGTCCCAAGAGTCATTGCCTTGAACTTCTTTTTTGGAGGAGACCGCATGGTATCAATCACATCAAAGAGCTCCTTTATATACCCAGCTTGTCCAAGTGTCACAGCAATACTATGATAAGCTACCATGTCAGGATATGATGATACTTGTTGCTGTAGAGCCAAGGAAAGAGACCGAATGACTTGGTGGAAATTTCACTTTATGCTATTCAGTAAATAAATAAGCAATTAATGGGAACCATGCATTACCTGCATTGCATCAAATACATTGAGAGCCTCCACAGGTCGCCTTGCCTTCCCAAGGACATTTAGCGCAGTTGTATAAACGTATCTGTAATAGAGAAGATATCTGGTGAGAAGTAGACACATCAAATTCCTCGTCTAGTTCATTAGCATGGCATTTCTGAGTAATCTAGTTCTATTATGTTCAAAAATGTGATATACCAATGGTCAAACATTCTTCATGTTTGTTCCACGTAAATCTGTGTGCACCTAAAATAACGACATTTCCATTTCTCATGCTAATGCCAAATGGATAATAGACAGGAAGGCTCAAAAAATCTATTCCACCCATGTGCTCTATTGCTAATCTGACCTCCAACTGACTCAATACCAATTCTTCCAAATGAATAACAAGAATGATAATATTCCAAAAGAACAATATGTTTCTAAAGATTCTTGTTCTTAAAAGCTAAGAGATGTATTCTCCAACTCCAAGAGACCATATGTAAAAGCTATACAGAATCATAACCCAGAGAGGAGATATTTGGAGACAGAATAAACAATAAATTGCAGCAGCAGCAAGCATGCCAAAAGTCTCATAGTAGTGGATCAAAGGCAGCACCTTAACTTATGTGCTTTAAAACGTTCCCGGAAATGAAGCCACTCAATGACTTGTAGAACACGCCTCCAATTCCCAAACTTACCCAGTATCTGTATAATCCTCAATATAGCATGATCTGTATATTTGATTTTTGCATTGCGCATCATCTTTGAGAACATCCACTCAGGCATGTTAATATCCGCACCATTCAAACTGTCAAGAGAAGCTATTTTCAATTGAATCAGGTCAAGAGGAGATTGGATTGAATAATATGTGTTACATTAAACACATAAAGGCAAAATAAAACACAAAAATAGCTTCATATCGATTCCTTTCTGCCATTTATAATAGATCTAAATTGCAAATGAGCACTTCCTTAGTTGCAATGAAAGTAATGCCAAACTTAAGCGCAAGGAAATTACAAAGAGAAAAGAATGAAGTCAATATAACTATTAAGGGCATAGACCACATACCACTTTGCTAGTTGCTGAATTCTCTCCTCCATCTCAGCCCGTGGAACTCTCACCTTCCCAGTTATATCATTGGACTCCTCCAGATGTTTGAAGGCAGCTCTTTCAATATGCAAACCCCCGTTATCAGCCCCTTCAAGGTCAAAATTATTACTTCTTATCAATGCCCCTTTCTGCTCAATTTCCATGTAATTACTTTTATTGTCTTGAACGTTACTGCTGGGATATTCAAAGGTCATCTCTTTGCCCTCCAACGTTTCTGAGAAATCCTTTACATGACTCCACTTTTCTTTTGAGCTAATAATGTTGCCACCAGTAAATTCATCTTTCTTGGGTAAAAGGGAGACCTTTTGAACTTTTCTAGTCTGCTTACCTGTATTTAAGTCCTTCCACTCTGAATTCATGCTACTTGTTTGATTGTTAAGCCACTTCACATCTCTTGCAGCATTTCCCTGTTTTCCATTTATGTGTACATTTCTACGACTTTCTTGGCTAACCAAGTTCAACTCTTTCGTTTCCACAATTCTGTAGTGAAGTTGATCGTCTACCACACGTTTTCTTCCAGCAGTTCCCTCACCGCTCCCAACCAACTCGTAATGTTCCATAGATGTGGATATCTCCTCTTGCTCCTTCCATCCCTTAAACCTCCTCGATTTTCCATCTCTTGCAGCGTTTCCCTGTTTCCTACTTGCATGTAAATTTCTGAAACTCTCTTGGCTAACCAAGTTCAACTCTTTCATTTCCTCCTTTCTGTAATGAAGTTCATCCTCGTCCACCCGTTTTCTTCCAGCAGTTCCCTCACCATTCTCAACCAACTCATAATGTTCCATAGATTTGTACATCTTCTCTTGCTCCTTCGATTCCTTAACCCTCCTCGATTTTCTGCTCCTTCCACTATCCTTTGACTCATCCAAGTCCGATTTATGTGCTCGCCTATTTTCTCTAACAGTTTTGATATACTCTAAATTCTTCAAACACTCCTCAAAAGATGTCTTAAATTCCAACTCTTTCTCAAGAATTGGCCCACCAAACATCCTATTATCAGACTCTCCACTTATCAATGCCTTAACTCTTAAACCAAAATGATTGCTCTTTTTCTCCCTCCCTAAGGTCAACCGGTGAGGCCACAAAGAACTCAAAATCCCACAGGAAACAAATGATTCCCAGCTATAACTGCAAGTGTAATTCCGGTTCCCTTCAAAACAAGGTATACCCATGTGTCCATTTATTCTACTAATCCCCTCCATACACAAAGAACAAGCTAAAACCTATCTGGGACTGAACTAAAACTAACTAGATTCGCTTCTTCTATCTGTTTTCACGCAAGTTACGGGTACAGAATAGCCCCTTTATCTTCTTAGCATAAAGATTCACTCCAGTGACGAATCCCCCATATAAGCTTTTCAAGTGATCCATCACCACATGTTCGACGCAGGAAGGGCGAAAACGTGGTCAATAGGCAGCAAACCCGTGTCAGGCGGTGTGGGCAAAGACTCCTACTTTAGGGTAATGCAGACAGAGTGGAAAGAGGAAAAGAAGGAAAAAAAATTGGTGGAGCAAGAGGATGAAGAGAGTGAGTTTAGCAACGGCGGCGATGGAGTGGTGAAGAGGAAAGGACATTCATCAAAGTAGATGGATAATATTAAAGACAAATTTGTAAAATCACGGAAATAAAAGTATCAATTGAAAAATTAAACCGGTTCAGTACAAATTCGTTTAATTTTTTATTAGTTTTTTAATTTTTCGATTTAATTATTTTTATTAATGTAAATTAATAAACTTTTATAGAATAAAATAAAACCAATCAATTTTATTTAATGATTTATTAATTAAAATTTAAAATTTTTGATAATAAAATATTTTAAACCTTAAATTTTTATTTTACTAATTAAACTTCCAATTTTTAAAACATTAAATTAGAACATTTGGTTAGTGATCAAATTTGTTTTATTAGATTTTAATCATTTTTTCTTTTTTCTTTTTCTATTTATCTACCATTTTGCATTCAAAAGCATCTACATAATTTTCATCTTAAATGTGACTATCTTATCACATTTTTATCCCAAATTTTCATTTTATGCTACTTGTAGTTAGTCTATAAGATCATTTTAATCTTGAAATAATTTGTTTATACTTTTTGAGAATTTATAATTTATTTAAATGGTCCTTAACACTGTAATTTTAGAATATATAATTAATTACCATATAAAATTCAAAACTTTCTTTAATAATCCTCTCACTGTCATTTAAACACTTTCTAGAATGTTAAAAAAATATTTTGTAAAGAATTAAAAAAGGAAACAAAATAATCATGTACTTGGAATAAAATGAATCAGAAACCCCTTCTCTTATATACGAGTTACATCTATGAGAGGCAATGGACCGCTCTATTAGGGGGCTGACCAAGAATATACCGTGATTCAATCCTCCAGCGGTGGTCGGGCCTGCGACTGGGGGCCCTTGG
>JANVCL010000003.1:28721917-28761635 GCA_026546855.1 Erythroxylum incrassatum | reverse complement strand
CATTATGAACCCTTCCATCCTTCCCAAACAACTTTTTACTATATTACATTCCATTCCATTATAAACCATTTCATTCCTTTCCATTCTATTACATTCCATTCCATTAATTAACATCCAACCAAACAGAGCCTAAAGGAAGAGAAAATTAAATGATAAAGTTGCCCTCAAACTTAGTTCAACGTGCCCTCTTTGGGTAGTCCATATGAGCCAAAACTCCATCAACTACGAATTTTATGGCAGTTCCCCCCACTTAAGAAAAACTCATCCTCGAGTGCTCAGTTGCAGTCACAGGATCACTAGAACAATGAAAAGGATATATATCAACAACATTAAACGTCTTCAGGATACCCATGGTAAGCGGTAGATCCACTACAAAGGTGTTGTCATTGATTTTCTTAAGAATCTTGTAAGGACCATATTTCTTGGGCTGCAATTTGTTGTAACTAACAATAGGGAGCCACTCCTTCCACAAAAATACCATCATATCATCACCAATTGAGAAAACTTGCTTCCTGCGATGTCTATCAACACCCAGCTTATACCTAGCATTGGCCTCCTCCAACTTATGTTTGACTTCATTGTGCTCATTCCAAACTTGAGCAGCTAGGTCTGCAGCGGCAACGTTAAGACCTAGAACCTTTGGCATTCTAACAAGATCTAAAGCATGTTGTGGAGCTTTCATGTAACAATAGAAAAAGGAGTCTTCCCTATAGCACTATGAATAACTTTATTATAAGAAAACTTCGCTTGCGCAAGAGCAAAATCCCACTATTTTGGATGATCGCTGAAAATACACTGAATTAAATTTCTCAACGTTCAATTCACTGATTCAATTTGCCCATTCGTCTAAGGATGTGCTATACTATTGAAATCCAAGGAAGAGTCAAACATCTTCCACAAAGTTCTCCAAAACTGACCAAGAAGCTTACTGTCCCTCTCATAAGTGATTAAACTTGGGATGCCATATAAGCGGACAACCTCCCCTGAAAAATATTTTCGCAATCCCACTGGCATTCGCGGTCTTCTTACAAGGAATAAAATGTGTCAACTTGGCATATACAAACAAGTATTTGATGACTGTCCTTTGGAGACTCAACACACATAACAGTGTTGAACAAATTTGGTTATGTCCCTTCGCAAACGGGGCCAATAACAACAATCACGAATAGCTGCAATGGTCTTATCTCTTCCCAAATGACCCGCAAGACCTCCATCAAGTAAATCTCTAATGACTCTCTCCCTTAAAGATGAACAAGGAACACAAAGTTGATTCCCTTGCATCAAATACCCATCATGAATATGAATATGAAAATTTGCAGCCGACTTATTCATCTTGCACTTTGCCCATGTTTCATGGAAGTTCTTATCATTGGCAACAAACTCCTTTAGCTCCTTAAATCTCAAATTTTTCTTTAATTCCATTTAGGCCATGAAGAATTCAAACAGAATTACCTTCATCTCTTCTGAAGAATTACCTTCATCTCTTCTGAAGTTGGGACAATTGTGGCAGGACAAGAAGGACTAGCTAAAGATGCTTTTTTTTCTATAAGAAACTCCTAGGCACAGAGGCTTCATCTTCGGCCGCAGGAGATGCCCTTAGGCAGTTTGTTTCTTAATGTATTTATGAAGATATGGGCTCCTTTCTAGTCAGTCCAGTAACTGATCAAGAAATGGAAAGAGTGGTTTTTGCTATGAATGATTCAAAAGCCCCGGGTCCGGATGGGTTGAATGGTTTTTTCTACCAGAAATCTTGGCCCTTGATGGGAGGGATAGTTAAAGAAGCAGTGCTTGAATTTTTCCAAAATGGGGTACTGCTAAAGGAGATAAATAAAACTTTTATCAGCCTAATCCCTAAACACTCTTCTCCATCTTTTTGGACATATTTCAGACCTATCTCCTGCCCAAATTTTCTTTACAAGATAATTGCAAAAATTTTGGCAAATAGGTTGAAGGAAGCTATCAAACCCCTCGTCAGTGAGAATCAGGAAGCTTTCATGAAGGAAAGGGATATTGGGGGTAACATCCTTATAGTTTAGGAGCTGTTGAAGGGGTATAACCACAAGTTTAGTCCTCATAATTGCACTATCAAAGTGGATCTACATAAGGCATTTGATATTGTAAGTTGGAGCTTTCTACTACAAACTATGGAGATTATGGGTTTCCCTTATAGATTCTTAAAGTGGATCCGTGAATGCATAACTACCACAGCCTTTGGAATTCTTATAAATGGGAGTCCTACGGAGATTTTTAAAGGGAAAAAAGGACTTAGGCAAGGGGATCCCTTGTCCCCTTACCTCTTCCTTATTTGTATGGAGGTGCTTACTCAAATGTTGAAGCATCAGTTGACAAATGGTTCAGGCTTCAAATTTCATTCAAAATGTAAGAAGATTTTTCTAACTAGTTTGTGTTTTGCAGATAATTTAATCCTCTTTAGGAAGGCGCATGTTCACTCAGTCATCCTTCTGATCAGTACTCTTAACTCTTTCAAGGTCATGTCGGGGCTGAGTATAAATCTTCAAAAGAGCTACTTTATCCTTTCAAAAAGAGTTGGTCATTTAGCCAATGCCTTAAAAGCAGTCACTGTAATGGAAATTAAGGAGCCTCCTATCCTTTATTTAGGTATTCGAATTTCTTCTAGAAGACTCAAGTACTGTGAATGCTTCCCACTAATTGAAAAAATTCAGAAAAGATTAGGTTCCTGGACAAATAGATCTCTTTCTTTTGGAGGGAAGCTTCAGCTCTTAAAATCAGTTATCTCCTCAATGCACAATTACTGTAGCTCCTATCTTTTTTTTCAAAGGAATTATCAAAACTATTGAAAAGATGATGAAGCAATTCCTATGGGAGAAAGGAGTGGTGAACATGGGAAAGCAAAGGTCAATTGAAAAAGTGTTTGTCAACCTAAAGCAGTAGGGGGATTGGGGCTGGAGTCAATTACTAAAAAGAATCATTTGCTCATGACTAAAAGGATTTGGAGAATTTTCAGTGATAAGCAATCTTTGTGGATAAGATGGATTCATGTTTACATATTGAAGGAGAGGAGTTTATGGGATTTAAATTCCAAAATTAGTTATAATTGGTTCTTCAAACAACTTCTAAAAATGAGGGAGGATGTACAATAGCACATGTCCTGTCGAGTGGGAGATGGCGAAAGATCTTTTTTGTGGCATGATAATTGGACTGGATAAGGTGTCTTGATCCATAACCCATTGGCATGAACCTTACTAGGAAGGTTCCCTAGAAATACTAAGTTTAAGGATATCTTAGCAGAAGGAAGTTGGCTACTATCCACGGATGAAACCAGATTATTATCTATCCCACAGTTTCGTAGGTTTTGAGAAAAGGATACTTTCTTTTGGAAGGGGATTCCAGTCTCAGATATCACAATACAGGCAGCTAAAACATTAATGGAGGGGACACTGACTCGGGTAGATTGGTATCCTATGGTTTGGAACAAGTTTCTGAGACCTAAAACTGGTTTCCTGCTATGGCTAGTTATGTTGAATAGACTCAGTACTATGGACAGGCTTCCATTTCTAAACTCTTCAAGGATGTGCATTTTTTGTAATTAAGAGGAAGAAACTAGGAGTCACGTCTTTTTTGAATGTGACTACTCTACAGAGATCTAGACTAAGATCCTTAGATTAAGCACTGAAGCCCAGTTGCTGAATAGACTCCATGAGTTACTACTGGAGCTGCCCCTCTTATCTGTCTCTCAATTTGACAGAGCAGTAATCCTCATTTCAGTGGCCACTTGCTCTCAAGAAATCTGGAGGGAAAGAAACCTACGAAGATTCCAACAGAAGACAACTCCCCTACCCTCTACTCTAGAGCATATCATAACAAGCATCAGAGAGCAACTGATCTCAACCTAACTGCCCTCCAGATATAGTAGGGGACTAGCTTTCTCCTGGAGAGTCTAGCCTCCAACACGGCAATAAATTTCTAAAGCCTCTCTGACCACAAAATAAAATCTATGGAGGGCGTTTTGGAACTAACCTGGCGGTTACCCCTCCTCTGCCTTAGTCCGACGTCGAGCTCCAAGAAGACCACAAAAGGAATGATCTTCTTACTACAGTGAATTTCCATAGCACTGCTTGTTCCATTTGTCCTCCCTTCCGGTATTTCTGCAAAATCACCATCCACCGTCAATTCCGAGTAGTATCTCCAACCTTGGAGTTTTATAAACTTACCGTTGAAACCTTTCTCAGTGCTTGGAAGTAGAAGGAGCTTTTGGGAGCGTCAGCAGCTTCATGCCCTAGCCTCTCCCATTCCTTTCCTTCTTGAGCAACTTCTAGATAAGTCGCAAAAGCAAAGATCAGTTATGCCCTAATTAGATTTCTTACCCTTTCACTAAAGCGAAGTCGTGTTGATTGTCTCTTATGCCTTAAGTTGTGTCGTTTTTCGTTATGTCCAAACTCTAACAAGTTGCTTAGTTGTGCTTGTGGTGTATGGTATTTTTACCAGGGTTAGGTTAACCATGTATCGTTCATATTTATTCAATTCAATTTTAAATTTTCAAAAAAAAAACTTCCGCTTTTAAAACATCGACTAAAACATTAGATGAATGTTCAAATTTGTTTGACTAGATTTTTAATCATCAAATTCTGTTTTTCTTTTTTTCCTTTTTCTGTTTATCTACAATTTTGCGTTCAAAATCTTCTAAATAATTGTCTTTTTAAATTTGACTCTCTTATCACGTCTTTATCCCAAAGATTCATTTTATACTACTTGTAATTGGTTTATAAGATTATTTTAATCTTGAAATTATTTATTTATACATTTCAATAATTTATAATATTTTTTAGATGATCCTTAAATATGAAATTTCAGAATTTATAATTAATTACCATATAAAATTCAAAACTAGTTTAAGATTTCTTTAATAATCCTCTCAATATCATTTAAACCACTTCAGAATGTAATATATATATATATAGTAAAGAATTAAAAGAAAAAAAGGACACATAAAAATCATGTATTTAGAATAAAATCAATCAGGAAAGCCCTTGTATCATATGCATCAGATTGCTATATATGGGCTTACATTCATGAGCAAAAGCCTAATTTCTGCCTATGAATACTTTTATACTGGAAATTTGGACTGGAAAACTGTGATGCCCCAGTTAGGTCCATGTCCACATTATCTACCTGCCGCGTATGATCCCAATATTCACCAGCTGCGAGCCTGTGGGTATGATGACAGGAGAGGCTGAAGAACATGACCCTCTTTTCTTAGCACAAGAAGAAGATTTTTGAGTAACGAATAAATCCCAGCAGACTCCGGATGATTTGTATCTGAAGAAGTAAACATATGGGTGGCGTTATTCACCTCAATCCAACTATATCCAGGAACTTTTTGGACTCCTCTTTCTTTCATCAGATTCCTTATCTTTCTTACACAGCCCCATTGTCCAGCATCAGCATGTATGTTTGAAAGCAGTACGTAGTAGCCAGAATTTTTTGGGTCCAAATCAAGTAGATGTCTTGAAGCCACTTCAGCAAGTTCAACATTACCATGCACCCGACAGGCTCCCAACAATGTTCCCCAAATCCCTGAATCAGGTGGAGACGACATACTCTTTATCGTTTCAAATGCTTCATTCAAGCGACCAGCCCTGGCAAACAAATCTACCATGCAAGAATAATGCTCCTTTCCAGCCGGAATTCCAAACTCATCAGTCATCCAACGGAAGTAGCGAACGCCATCATCAACCTGGCCAACATGACCACACGCAGAAAGGATCCCAAGGAAGGTGACATGATCAGGCTCAAATCCATTGTCCAGCATTTTATGGAACAGAGCAAGACATTGATCAAGGTGCCCATGGTTCCCATAAGCAGCAATGATGCTATTCCAAGAAACCTCATTCTTTATTTTCATTGAATCAAATACACGGTAAGCAGCATTCAAATTTCCACATTTCGCATACATATCTATCAGTGCACTCTCAGCAAAAATATCACAGTCGAATGCACCTTTAATCATGAGACAGTGGATCTCTTTACCATGATGAAGTGCCGGCAAGTTTGCACAAGCAGAGAGACCAGCTGAGATACTCACACAGTTGTGGGTCAGTCCTTCTATTCCCATTTTCCGTAAAAGATCAATGGCCTCTTCCGGTTTGCCATTTTGTGCACAGCTTGCGATTAATGAGTTCCAACAGACAACATCTTTATCAGAAATTCGTATGAAAATCTGATGTGCAAGATCTAGCCTTCCACATTTTGCATACATGTCCATAATTGCACTTCCAACATGACGTTTCCTGTCAAGGCCATTCCTGATGAGGTTATTGTGCATTTCCCTCCCCAGTTTTAGAGCAGCCAGATCAGCACATGCTGGTAGAACACTTGCATAGGTTACAGCATTTGGTCTCATTTCCGCTTTAATTAACCACCTAAAAACTTCTAAGCCATCATTGTTCATCCCATTAAGCACATAGCCCGAAATCATTGCTGTTGACATCACAATATCAATTACGGTACTCAAGTCAAAAATATTGCGTGCACTCGTCACATCTCTGCACTTAAAATACATGTCAATAAGTGCACTTTTCAAGAACACGTCCAAAATCACACCATGTCTCACTATATAACCATGAATTTCCTTGGCCTGTCTGATACCTGCAGAATCAGTAACTGATGGAAGGAAACTACAAAACGTTGTAGAGTCAGGTTTAATACCACCGGAAATCATTTCTTTAAAGAACTGTAAAGCCTCAACCATAAAACCATTTTGTACATAGCCAGCAACCATCCCATTCCAGGCCACCAAATCAGTATGAGGAATCATATCAAACACTTTTCGAGCATCAAACAAGTAGCCACATTTTGAATACATAGCCACTAATGTGTTTGCTACTGGAGGCTCAAATTGCAACCCATAACAGACAGCAAGTCCATGTAGCTGGATTCCATATTCAATCATTCCCTCTGAGGCGCAGATAGAAAGGAGACAAGCAAACGTCACAGAGTCGGGCTTAGTTCCTGAATTTCTCATGTTCCGAAACATCTCAATAGCGCTATCCAATTCCCCAAAATTCACGAGACCATTAAGCATGACATTCCACAAAACGGAATCTTTGTAAGACAATTTATCGAACAAGCGTCGTGCATCATCTATACAATCATTCTCCAGATACAACTTGATCAGTGAACTGCCCACGAAGGCATCCACATCAAAACCCACTAACGAAATAGTGTCATGAACCATCTTAGCCAATCTCACAGCATTCACCCCACCACAAGCCTTAATCACCGCGGGAAAAGTATACTTATCAGGACAAACGCCACAACCCAGCATCTTAAAATAAAACAACAGTGCAAAATCAAAGAAACCCTTTTTAATACACCCTCTAATCATCCAATTCCACGGCATGGCATAGTGAAACTCAAGCTGATGAAACAGTTTCTTGGCATCAATGAACCTATCACAAGCAACATATACACCCAAAATCTTAGCACCCAGAAGGCCGTTGTTGATGATTCCATTGACAATGGACTGCGCATGAACTTGTTTTCCTTCTCTCAGATAGGGAGACCCAATGCAAGACTGCAATATCGATTCAAGTTGTCGCGCCAAAGGGTTGTCAGCTTTTAAGCTCCTTTCGCAGCTTGCGTGAAAAGACTTAGCTTTAAAGCAATTAAGAACCCACCAGAAGTGTTTCTCGATAGGATGGAGAGTTCGATGGTACATCTTTAGAAGAAGACGAAAGCATTTTGATTCCACGATTAACTACCGCGTTCTTTTGAGAATAAAGGTAGCTTGAATCGGACAGACGAATAAACATGTTCAACGTCAAATTTTGTTCATCAAAAATGTCGAAATATGTAGTAATTAGGTTTTTTAAGATTATGTTCTTCTTAATTTCATGTAATTTAGGGGATATTGTAATTTACGCATGATTGGACAATAGCACTTGATCATGTAAACATATATAAGAATGTGAAAGGAAGAGGAATACAAGAAAATAGACTTGATCGGGAAAATAGACTTGATCGGGTTAATATTAGAATTTTCTTTTTCCTGGACTCACTTTTGAGAATGTTTTTTGATATTTAATGATTAAAGTTACATGAAGATGACATTCAATTTCCGACAAAAATTGACACTTTTGCATCAAGAATAAGGGATTAAATGCAAACAAAATACAATCATTGGCTACCAGGGAATCTCCTGGCCATCCCAGGCAAAGAACTTGCCATTATGGTTGCTCTTCGCATTGTCTATGATGTTTAAGAGCTTCTGCACTGAGAATTCTTTGGAAAAGAGCTTGCCCTGAGGAACATTTCTCTGAAATGGCTTGGAGAGGTCAGTATCAACCGTCCCTGGGTGCAAGAGGATGCATGTTATTGGATCCTTCTTTCTTGCAAACTCTACTGACACCGTCTCCGTCACTACAAGTGAGAACCAGCAAAAGTAAGCCAAATTGGATTCCGCATTTCACCGGTGATATATCTAAAGCTGAAAATGTAATATTTTATGTTAAGTTATCCTCAACTAATGTGAGAAAGCAAGCTTTAACCATGTGCAATAGAACAGACAAACAAGCTAAGTTGGAATCTTGAGCCAAGTTCGAGAAAGCAAGTTTTAACCAAGTGCAATAGAACAGACAAACAAGTTAAGTTGGAATCTTGAGCCAAGTTTTGATCAGAGATCAGCAGAAAAGAAGGTGCAACGGCTCCTAAAGCTGAAAGTCAAGCATTCCTAGTTTACCAACTTAATGCAAGAAGCAGGCTTGACGAGAACATTTCTATATTTGAGCTATAAATCAGGTCACATGAGAATATTTCTATGTTTGAGCTATATAAATCAGTAGACATGCCTAAGGAACTTTAGAGTAGATATCATACACTGATTTAAAGCGGCCTTCGAAGATCGATAGGAATGCCAGCCTCCTAGGCGATTGTCTCCTATGGATCCCACTCTGGCACTTAAATTGGCCACCACAGCCACATCCCTTTCAGTCCCTGCCCCACCTCCAGCCTTCAGGAGAGGCCACATATGCTGCAGTGTGCAAAAACATAAAAAGTTATACCGTAATTCTGCGAGCGAATAGGCCCTTAAGAGGCAATGAAGTCCTCACTGCAGGCGTGTAACAGACTATGTGGTTTCTAATAAATTTGATTTTGGATTGAAGACATAATATTGTTGATATTTCTGTAGAGAACTTATTGGCTCTGTCAGGACTGTATTGAAACTAAGAGTACAGTTGGTAGTTAGTCAGAAAAGGAAAAGAGAGAAGAATTTCAACTGCAAGTAATATGTTATGTAGTAGAACTATGCATTTTATCCACTAAAATTCCCAAGAGAAAGGCTCCTTCCTGTGTTTTGCTTGATGTATCCAAATTAAGTACTGCAGATAATGAGAAATATGAATAATAATTCTAAAGTTTTAATATTTCACCACCACTCTTACTGCTTCTGCGAAACCTATGATGAAAATGCCTAAATAGTAAGAACCTTAAGTTACAGGCAGACCCTTTGCAATACCTTCATCACCAGAATAGGACCCACAGCATTGACTTCGTAGGCAAGCATCAGTGATGACTTCTCTACTTTATTTAATGTCGTTTCTGCACTAGACATAGATTGATATGTCTGTGGAATGAGTGATCTTACATTTACCATCATCAAGCTGATGGAATTCACGACCTTGGAAGTTTTGTATCAACGAACCTCACCTGGTTGCATCACATTTGGTATTGAAAGAATGCCTGATGCATTAATTAGGAGATTGAGAGAGCTATACTTTTCCCTTACGAACTTTGCAGACTCCTGTCATGAGAGGCAACATGAGGTTGGAAATGTATATGCTCTTGATACTCAAGCAGTCAGTATGATTATTAAAGCAGGTAACACCTGCTTAGCAACTTGTGTCTTAAAGCAGTAGCAAGTTTCACTTCATGTTATCTTTCTTCCACACAAGCTACTAAGAAAGCTCTGATCTTGAATAATGAAGTAAGAAAGAAAGAAAGAAAAAGTTTTGGTTTTAAGGCAAAAAATTTTATCAATTTTAAGTGGAGAACCATGGTAATTGGTTTCTGTGTGAGAAGTTCCAGGGTCTACCGCCCGGTTAACAAGGTTTTGTAAATGAATATGAGAAATCAACCTCCATGGTACTTTCTCTGGTGAGGTCCAGCTGCAGGATATCAAGGCGTTCAGCAAACTTATGATTCAAATCAAGAAGTCCTGTGGATTCATCCGGTCTTCTGCAAGTAGCAATTACATGCCCTTTGTTTTTCTTCTCCAGAAGCTGTCTAACCTGCATCAGGCAGTTTTAAACAATCCTGTTTCTCCAAAAAGCGAACTGATAACCATTAAATGAAAAAATGACCCCAAAAAAAGAAAAAGACAATAGGCCTTGTGATGTGTAAGCACCAAAATTTTCTGGTTCAAGAATCAAAACACATGACTGTTTACAGTAAAAGCAAGTAATCCTCATCCTTACAACAACAAAATAAGGAGACTAATATAGAAAGGCATTCAAATGTTTTGTTACATGAATAACTCTAAGACCTTGTACAACAAAATGTGAATAACATGGATTCTGACGAAATTGGCTTCTGGCATTTCTAAGCTCTATGAAGAATAAATTTTGATAATAATACCGCATCTTCGCTACTCTATAATAAACTTTAGCTACGTCTTCACGGTTATTAAAGAAGGAAGAAATCAGATGGCACTCAAGCAATTGGAATGAGAAGAACTTTACGCAATAATTACAGGGGAAGAAAAAGCTCACAAATTCAAGGCCAATTCCACGAGAAGCACCTTGAACCATTGAAACCCCACCTGGCCATATGGGAGAAGAAGCAGAAGACGATGCAAAGGTACCTGCTTTTATGGACCTGAAAAGTTTTTGATTCACCCTATATGCTGGGCTGTTTAGAAAAAAAAGCTTAATCATTTTTCTCACTTTGGTTAAGTTCTAAACTACCAAAGGCAAAAAGTTATTGAATAGCTGGGAAACGAGAAATGGGTAAAGATCAGAGAAATGGCTGGCTGGCTCTAAAGTAAAACGGCCTCTGGTTGGTTGTTCTGGAGCAATTAGTACTGTGGATGTGGAAAGTAAGTCAGCTTCTTACATGTGTCATAGCTGGATACAGAGAACGGGCTACAAATGCAAATCGAAAGTCCATCTTCGTCAGGACAGAAACTTTAAGGTTTGTTTGTTTGTCACCAGATCAAGCCTAATCAGTTCTTCGTATTGGGCTTTCTTGTAATGTATCTGTCGCTCCCATAAATAGAAAAATCTTCCCTCCCCTCTTTTACCTCCTTATTAATAACGGCAAGTAATTAAAAAATTTAATTATTTTGATTATTTAACTAAAAAATATTAAATATTAAATATTTATTTATTTTTAATTTTTTGACTCTATTTATTATAATAATTTTATTGTTAAAAACCAATCAATTTATTAATTAATTGGACAATTTTTATAAATTAATAAATTCTTATAAATTAAATTTAATTAATTAATTTTCATTAAATAATCTCTTTTTTAATTAAATTTCAAATCTTCAGTAGGTAAGGATAATCTTTTTCAATCATATTTCAAATTTTTTAATTTTATTTAATCTTTAGTTGATTTTATAACTTTTTAATACTAATTGAACCTTTTAAACTTTAAATTTCTTGTCTTACCAATTTAACTTTTAGTTCAGTTTAGTAATAGCTACTAAAAACAAGGAGTGAAATTGGAAGAAAAATACTAACAGTCAGCTAATTTTTATAGGAAATATCACAAAATTTCCCCGACAATATGCACATGGCCTTCTCGCATGAAGACCATGGTATGCTTAAATAAGAGATTATAATTTAAATTTATTCATCATTAAGGTTTTTTTAAATTGCAAAGCTTTATGATTTAATGATTTATAAATTTTTTATATGATAAGATTATTAATATTATTAAAACTGTATTTATTGCATTTTGAATAAAACGTATAACTGACCTTTAAAATAATAATTTAAATTTAAATCTTTTATAAAATGTTAATATACAATTCACATATTTAATTAAATGTTAAAGAATTTTTTAAAAATATGTTAATTTTTTGAGAGTCTAAATTGTTAAAAGATTACATAATTTAAGTTACTAATCTAATTATAATAAATTTATTTTTATTAAAATTTAAAATATGATTAATATTATTTTAAAAAATTAATAGATAAAAACAAGATTTTATATGAAGCTTTAAAAAAATTAAGATGTATAACCTATTAATAGAAAATATAGATTGCTAGCTAGCAAACATCTATGTACGAGAATAATGACGGTTGATGAGACCAGACACAGATTAGGTGGTCCCACGACCTCATAATGCAAGGTAAATAAAATTTCCATAACAGCTTTGGACGGTTGCTGTACCACGAACATGATCATTTATAATATTGCCAATGGAAACAAAACAAGGAAAAACCAAAATCTCTCTCTGAATTGCAGCCTTTTTGCCTTTTAAATATATTATAAAGTTACCACACAAGTTTAAGATAACAGAATTAATACTCGATTTTCTTAATTATTAAATATTTTATTTAGAACATATAATTTGTCAATTATAATAAAAATATATTTAACATATATTTAAAAACAACTATTAATGATATTTTCCTATCAAAACTACGTCTTACATGGATGAATCCAGGAGTCATTTTATAATGAAAGACGAATAGGAGAAGCTGAAGAGGAAATCACTTTGATCGGTTTAACAGAGAAAATCTTTAACTGTCTAATTTATTGGTTCAGTTTTAATTTTTTTAGTTTGATTTAGTTTAATAATTTTTGTTGTTAAAAATCGACTAGTTTATTAATTAATCGACCAAATTTTATAATTTAATCAATTTTATAAGTTAAAATAAACTAATTAATTTTTATTTTATAAATTTTTAATTAAATTTTAATTTTTTATAAATAAGGGTAATCTTTTTTAATTATTTTATAAAATTTTCAATTGTATTCAATCTTTAATCACTTTTATGTCAGTTTAATACCGACTAAAATTTTTAAACTTTAAATTTCTTATCTTATCTGTTTAACTCCCGGAAAACATTGCTTATTATTATATATGTCCATATAGGGAACAAATAGTAAACAAACAAAAAAAAAGACATAGAGATACACGATGATGATGCATCTTAAAAGACATTGAAGGATAATTTGTTTACATATCAAACAATATTTTGATGTTTGTATAAATCAGATCATGATTGTTACAGATTCAGTAATTTAACAGATAGCACTCGGATTCTATTATTGCTTAATCATCACAATTAGAGATGGTAAGCAGATCCAATCCACTCCCACCTAATTCCCTCACCCGTATCTTTTTGATAAATACACTTGCAATTGTTTTCATTGATTAATAACATGCACCTCTGTAAATGTTTTGAAGTATTAGATAACGAGTTAATTTGCTCTATCTGAGAAATCATGGTAACGACGTCATTCTGAGGAAGAAACAGAGTTGGAACAGCTCATGAGAATAGAGAATTTCATGTCACAAATTATAATTATTATTTGAATGGATGTTAATTTTTTAAATGATTTATTAATTAACGTTTCATTATATGTAAACAAAAATTTATAAGCTTCTCGTCTATGAAAAAACCAAACAATAAGAGACTTACTATAGTTTAAATATTGGCAAAACCTTTAAACAATTCGCTTAAAGATAAGATGGCTATTTGATGCACCGAAAAAGGATGAAATGAATGGAATGGACTTATTATAGTGTCCTATCAATCTAAAACAATATGGATGGCTATGGAGGTTAAAGCATTCTAAATGACTTAACGACAAGCAAAGTTCCAAAAGAGCTAATGGGGGTGAAGCTTTAAGCTTTCCCGTCATGCCATCAAATTGCTCCATCATTCCTACAGTCGCTTCCATAAACCCCAAGTTGCTCGCGACTTCCTCCAAATTCATTATGATATATGATCTTATCTGTTAATGATTAGAAATGAACCATCTGTCTATGGACAACGAGAAAACCCATTTCACATAACTTTGGACCGTTCTTGATGAGCTCCATTGAAGTGACTTCATTTGAAAGTGTATGGATCTTCTTTTTTTTCCCCCCTTATAATTGACGGATTTGACAGAACTTAGAAGTGATTTTGTGGTAATAAATTGATCAAGAAGAAGTTGCTTTCCATCATTAAAGTGTGAATAAAGTTTCCCATACAACAAGTTTGAGATTTGATATGCTATTTTGTTTTTACACCGGAATTCGGGGATCTGATAGATTTGACATCGTATAGTTTTTATTGAGATAATGATAATTTCAAAATGTTATTTTTTTTGCTTAAAAATCATCACATAATGATGCCATGCACATTTTATCTATTCAAAAGAAGATAAATACATAAATAAATAAAATGATGAGCAAACCATTCTACAATAACCAAACAAATGCAATGATGTAAATAAATAGAATTAAACACAAGTTTGATGGATAAGAGAAATGAAAGAGAAAACAGAAAGCTGAGGAACCTTGAGCATATATGAACAATGAACATACTTTTCATATATAAATAATACAGTTCTTGTCATTTGGTTTCCCATCAAAGGGCATGCAAATAAGAGATGTGGCGTTTTTCCTTTGAAAAGAAACACCCCAGTGCAGTGACCAAGAGTGAATCATGATTTTTTCCACTTGAAATGAAAAAAGATGAAGAAAGGCAAAGTCCCATCTTAAAATTTGTATCAACAGTCCTCATGAGTCACTGAGCTTTCCAGTCATGTCTCATGGATGTACTTGTTTCCACTGTTGAAACCTTCTGTTCCTCAGCTTTCTGTCCCATCCACTAATATTCCAAAAGGAATGTGGGACTCAATTTGGCTTCTGCTCCCAATCAACCAGCACTGTCTTTTACTCTTTCTTTCGTTCTTTTACTCTTTTCTTTCTCTAATCTCCTGACTGTTCTGGTAAATAACAAGATCAAAAGAAGGTATAGGAAAAGTAGAAACAAAAAATCTCTCTCCCCACATGTAAGTTTCAAGAAAGACAAGGTTTTTAGAACCCCACGACCTTGAATCAAATTGCACCCCAACACAAACACTTATGATGAACTCAACACAATATAATCTTTTTTAGTGGGAAGATTTTTGCTGCTTTCTTTACTGTCTTGCTATAAACCGCCCTTCACTTCACCAAATGAAGTGTTGTTGCTGTCACCGGACCAATCGAAAATACTGAATGGGTCCAAATTCTTGGTCTCTTTCTCTTGCTCTCCAGTACCGAATCCTTGTGGAAACGAGAGGTCAAGATGGTCTGGATCTATCTCTCCCAGATCAGAGAAGAAAACTTCAGACTGGTTGGAGTCCAGTAGTGTAGGCCTGTAACTAAACCCTTCACCGAATTGATCATTCTCATCCATCTCTAATTGCTTTTCAGTGTCGTCAATCTCCTCTTTTACTGATGCATTTGTAGTTGGGTTACTTGCAACTATGGTAGGAGACAAAGTATCGTTGCTGCTCTCCTTTTGTTCTTCCTTTGTGTTTGTTGTCTTCTGTGTCTGAGAGCTCGGTGAAGTAGACTTTGAACTAGCAGCATTGTTTTTTGGTGGCTGTGATCTCGTTGATCCTGCAAGCGCATTCCTTTGGGTTGGCCATGGATGGTTGTGCTCGGATGTGTAGGTTATGACTAACATGTTAGGATCCGTTGGGCTACGCTCTACTTGTTTCCTTGCTGAGCAGCCCTTTGAGCTGCTGCATCTATAATAGCCCCTGGAAAGTGTATACAGATGATCAGATTAGGATTGTTACTCCAAATCGGAGATCAATTCAAGCAATGTTCGTAATTCTATCGTTGTAGAGTCGTTAGATAATTGTGTGAAAATAGAAATGAAAAAGTGGACTTTCTCACGCAATGCAAAGCAATGTTTGTCAGAGAGTGTGTAACGTACGCTGATGAGAAGATCGTTTCTTGTTTCAGTTACTAAGGAAAACTATACTTTATTCTCCTAAAATTTAAGCAATTACACAACCAGTTATCACCCGTGCTGATATGCGCAATGATGACAGATGATAGTAAAGACACTTGAACAATATATTTTTTAGTCCGGTTTCTAACTAAGGTTATGTTAAGTTGCTTTCTGCAGCAATTTTATCTCAAAAGCTTCCTTTAAAACAAGAGGAAAAAAAAGGTAATCTTCCTTTCTCGGGTAATGGTAAATGTTACAGGAAAAGATGAAGTCATTCTTGGTTGATCAATGTCTTAGCAACTTTATGGTTTACGTCTATGTAATGTGTTTACTCACCTTGGATAAGGAGAACCTTTGATGGGTTTCTGACCATATTTTCTCCACGCCCACAGATCAGATGGAACTACTTCCCCACTTGGCCTACTACTTGCAGCTGCTGGTGCTGGAATGCATACCACCTTCTTTGCCTGACTCTTCCTGAGTATATATAAAAGTTACACAATACACTTGCTTCTTAATGACCTTGTTAAGAATCCTACATTGATTCAATAAGAAGAACAAACAGACTGAATCTAATGAAAAAGATGAAGATGATTGACATTTTTAATCAAACTTTGTACACTTCTTGTTGTTTTCCTATAGCTAGAATAATTGATTGCCATTTTTAGGGAGAAATTTTAGCAAATATTCGATTCAGAAAAGCTGAAAGGTATACATGACAAATACCAATCGAAACACTGTTAGCCTTTCAGAATTCAGGTGGGTTAGGAAAGAAAAAAGTAGTCTGATATAATAACCACATGAAAGCCAAGTCTGTGAATGTTATTACGACACCAATTGGCCTACCTCATAAAAAGACTTACGTCTTGCTGCGTAATATACGGATGCTTATAATAATAGCTTTAAAGCTTAATAACTATACCACAAAGTCAATACCAAACTGGAAACCCTAGTTCCTCAGATCTTCATGGCCATGCTTTGTGTAGCCAATTTGAATTTTTATAAAATAAAAAAGAAAATCATTCATCCCACTTGCTCCTGATCATCAGCTTCTTCAATTAATGAAGTATTATTAGAAAATGCAACAATAAATAAAACAAAGTTGCATTAAAATCAAAGCCAAAGCATATTAAATTCATGGAAGCAAGTGAGATGAAACTGAAACTAAATTAATAATATATGTATTATTTACCTTCTCTTGATTCCCAGATTCCGTGGAGATGAGATCTGTACTTGGCCAGTGTTCTCAATCAAGCAACTTTTTGAGCTGTTAGCATTAATCATGTCTGTTGAAACCACAGCAGAGGGCGTAAAATCTCTGGGCGAAGAAGCTGCTACGGTCATCGCCGAGGAATTACAGGGAGAAACAGGCAATTTAGTGGGATTATTGGGAGAGATCTGAATCCTCGATAATATGTTGCAGGGACTTCCGTTCATCTCCTCATTAAAGACCTTCTGAGGAAGAATATTACTACTGTTTGCACCGTAAAAGCTAACTGCGTTGTCATCCACTTTACTACTGAGCATATCTGTTGCATTTGAGCTGCTAAAATAGCTTGAACCGGCCACGTTAAGCTCATGAAGAAGTGGATCTCTCATGTTACAAAAAGGGTCGCCGAAAATATCCTCTCTGCAGCCGTCGTCAATACTGCTTGTGAGATGATCATTCACAGGATCGGACGGGAAGTCCCAGCTCGAAACAGGAACATCGGATTTTGCCAGAACTCCTCCACTAGCTCGAACTATGTCAGTCAAGTCACCTTGATAATTCTCCATTTCTAGGCCGAAGAACTTGCGCATGCTACAGACCAAAAACCATAGGTGGAGCTAGCTAGTGAGGTAGAGAAGAGGAGCAAGACAGAATCACTTTGGACACAAAACTGTCAGTTTGGTATTTGTTTTTCTGCAACGTTAAAAGGGCATGCAAAACATTTGTGCTCTGGCCTTTTGGCTAGTGTTTGTGTTGATTTAAGGCAACACAACAGGATTTGTTTTGCCTGAAGATTGAATGTTCACTTCTTACAAAGAAAGAAAGAAAAAGAATGGTCGTGAAAAGAGAGAGAGAGAGAGAGAGAGAGAATGGGGAAGAGTCGCTGACTTTTCATTCAAAACAGCTCTTCTCCATCTATACGCAACACACCAACAATAGAGAAAGAGATATAGATAAATTTAAAGAAGTGAGAATAAAGTAATAGTGGAGAGGCGGGTGAATTATCATGTAGCAACAAAACTATTTTTATGCAACTGTTTAATGTTATTTAATAAGCCTATGCTTTGGTGACTATGTAAAGAGGGAGGGGGGGAAAAAAAGACTTTAGCCTAAAAGCTATTTTCCCTAGAGAAACAAGTGATGGGAAAGTAAAGAGGTGGCAAGTACCCGTATTTCTCGGAAAAACGTTTCGATGGCCTTTGTATTAAACCAAATAATACCTCTCCCTTTCCTTCCATTTTCCATTTCTTATTTTTTTAAAATTGAAGAATTGATACCTAATAATAATAATAATGATAACCATATTTTATATATGGCAGGTAGCAACTCCTACACCATCCCATCTTCACCAGAATAAGAAATAGGAATCCCAATGAAATTCTGTTTCGAAACATAAAATCTTCCCACCCAATTAGGCAAAAACATGGAATGATGCATGACCAGTTCGCGATGTTCCTGTTTTGGAACATAATTAATGACTTTTAAAAGAGAAAAATAAAGTTTAGATTGTAAAGACACTTCAGGATTCTAAAGATCTTATCTATTAAATTTGTAATCGTGTTATTTGTAATTTAATTGTGAAACAAAACAAGTTTCGTGCTAAATCATTATATTTCCATCCAGCTAATTTTTCAGCACAAATTGGTGATTTATATAGTTTTTTTAATATGCAAATTTCTTTATACCATCAACACACACAACCCTCTACTTAGACTCTACTACACTGTCATTCACTAAAATCCATATATATGGTATGAACATATTCATGAGTATTTCCGAAACCGTATAGTAAACCAAATAACTCAGGCATGAAGGTTTAGTAAGTTCTAATACTAACAATGGATCAGTCAATAATAACAATTTAAAATTGGGCTGACATACTGACAATAATACATAAATCTCATTCGACTATTCTCCAATATACAATTTTGTGTTCTATCAGAGATCAGCTGTTTTTGCTACACAAGCATTAGGAGTTCTTTTGTTATGTATCTCACAAGTTGCAATATCATCAGCTCTTGGGAGAAGGCAAGCTTGTGAAAAGCTATAGATTCTAATGCTAAGATCCTACAAGTATTGAAGACTTACAAGTTGAAAAGGGCTATATTCTCTTGAATAAAATTGAAAGTTATCCTAAAAGACAAAAAAGAAGAAGAAGAAGAAGAAGATATCCATCAATACACTGATAATAAAAAAGCGGAGCACCAAATACCTTAGAATATCGGCTTCAGGAATGTATGAAAAGACTTCTGTCCAGAACATGGATGTCATGACTCGTTTCTTGTAAGGTTTTGTTAGATTATACAATGGTCAAATCACATGAGGAACGAGTCCCCGTATTTATATATTAACTCAAAAGGTTCTTATAAGAAATCTTTAATTAGGAACAAATTTAGATTCCATAAACGAAAGTTCCAAAAACTAATGTTAAAAGGGAAGCATAATAAAAAGGAATGATTTGGAATGACCAAAAAATCTGCGAGAGATTTCAGGATTCACAGCATAGAATTATTTTTTCTCCTTTTAACCTGAGATAGCTCTTTCTAATTTTAACCATGCATATCAATCCTACCACTAGTCCCTAATTACTATTCTCACTAAACAATTGTTTAACTTTCAAGTTACATATCAAAAACGATTCCTTAATTATACGTATACCTCTTTTATGTGCAGTAAAAAGATTTTTAATAGAATTTATAATGCAACTATAAGTGAATTCAATAACAACAACAATAATTTATTAAAAATTTCACTGAAACGTGAGGTTTGAGAATGCCTAGTAGTACAAAGTTTTACTCTTAACTAGTAAAGAGACGGTTTCAAATATAGGCGGATTCTCTTTTATGACAATCTTATGTTTTGTCTTTTTTTTTTTACTTTCTTCTTATTAAATTTGTTTTTTACAAAGATAGAAATGGACAAGTTTGTAATGGCTCTTAAGAAGTTTATTTCTCCAAACTGTTTGCATGTTGTTGATTTAATGAAAGTTATAATACCGAAACAGAGTATTAACACATGTATTTAAGTAGTGACTTCCAATTAATATGGCACTTCATATGATATTTAGGTAACGTTTAAATGTAATACGGGGTGGCACATAAAGTGAAATTATAGTGTAATGAAATAGATATTTCTTAAAATGACACGCATAGTATTACAGTATAGTGAAATAGACATTTCTTAGAATGACATAGGCAGTAGTTAGTAGTAACAATAGTATCTATTCACAACTAAATGAAATGTATTATTATTTACATATTATACACATACCCATACAACTATCAAACATTTCTAGAAGCAATGCTTGCTCATTTTTAAACAAAAATGAAATTTAATTATTCCAATAGGCAGTAGATCTCTACAAAAGTAGATTGGGCAACAAAATTGTTACCTAGGCATGCATATTCTAGTTCAAACTTTTCTTTGTCTTTCTCAAATCATTTGTATCTATCTTCTATGTGACAATCTCATAGAATTCCTGGATGACTAAGCTTGTTAATTGATGTATATACTAACAATCGAAAAAGAGCTAGCCCCAGAGTATACAAAATAACCAAAGAAATGAGATTGAAAAAAAAAACTCCAAAACTTTGGCAAATTATCATTAAAATTTTGTCGGCAGAACTCATAAATTGATAATCTCTAAAGGTGTTGAACTCACTATCCAATCATGCAATACACCCTGATAACGGATAAAGATTGAAGATCTGAAAATGATAATTGAAAGATTGGCACTCTTACTAGAGATACAAAAATATATATGTTAGACTAGATTATTATAAACGTGAAGAACACATGTCATTTATTATTGGATACAGCAGTGTGTATAAGTACACAATGTGTAAGACAATTTAATTATTTATAGGTGTTTCATTCTCAATGCTTATAATCACTCAATTGCATCATGCTCTGATAGACTGATACTGACAACGATCAAGTATCAGTCGGTTTTTGCTTTGTAACTTTATAGTCAGAGAACTCTGTTAGTGATTTTTAACTAGACTATTATTAATTACAAATTATTTACAAAATTAAGGTTAAAAAATCAAATTTGATATAAATTAAAGATAATAAAAAATTCAATAAAAGATATAGTTAAATGAGCTGAAATTCAGTAATAAATATAGACCCTAATCAGTATGGACCAATTATTTACTAAACTTGTGACAGGGAAGATCAATAAGGTTACTATAAATAGCTACTAAAGTCTCCTATTGTCTATTTAAGTAAGTTTGTAGACGTTGAGTTTATCGGACTTGTTAATAGACTTAAGCGTTTAGAAAGATGCAAAAAGACATTAATATGTGACTTTCATAAAAGTTGATTGAAAGTTTTAGGAGATTGTTCATGCGTTGAGGAGTTTGTTCAAGTAATTCAACAACTTGTTCATCATTCAATAGGCAATAAATTAGGTATTTTTTTGTATTTTCTCCATTAATACAAGTTTATAGAAGTTTTTATTATAACTACCACGTCGTATCATAGTAGTTCTATGATTGAATGAATTTAAATAGAGATTTTTTAATTTCTCCATAAGCAAATTAGAGAAATTAATCTGTTTTGGCTTATATAAATTGTATATTTGTTGTTTGAATTGATTTTAAACAAACACTGCATGATCAAAAATGGACTTTTAGGTTATTTTCTATGAAATATCATAGGAATCCAACAAAAAACCACCAAAAATACTGCAAAAAGTTGCCTTTTTTGACAACTCTTAAGTTGGAGCCAGGTCTTATATGCATGTCCGATGCGTGGGAGACACATGCCTAAGGCAGTTGGCACATTTGCACATACCACCGTGTAATCCATGCATCATGAACGCAATGCGCATCTATGCAAATCTGGCATGTGGTATGCGTGCGCCTTACGCATCCAAAGACGTATGAGGCTCTGACGCATGCTTTACTCGCACCATCCGTAATTGATGTCAGTACATTAGGAAAAAAATTCAAATATTATGAAATTAACATAATGATCCCTCAAGTTATTTTAGGTCAATTTTCTGGATCCTGTGAATTTATAAAGTGAGTTTTTTTATTTAATTACATTGGTAATAAATAAGGTTTAAGTTTTAAAAAATCAAATAAGGTTATCTAAGCCAGATTGAGTGAATTTTTCATGAGTTTGACTTAAAATAAAAGAGATATATGTGGTTTTGGTATCTCACATGGTGCGTTGTTATTTAGTATTGTATGATTATTATGTTATTGGGATTTTCTTTATGATGAATTCTCAAATAAAGTTTGTTGATATTGTTTTCAACACTGATACGTGATAATGAGTATGTGCATAAGGATTTGAAATTTATGAATGATAAATTGTCACATATTTTATGTCATTTAGAAGAATGTTAGGATAACATACAAGTATGTCCTTTATGCTTGTGGAACAATTTGGGTACTAATGAGAATGTAGTCACCACAGTGGCCTTTCAAGTTAGTATTTGAATTGTTTTGCCTGTATATTTAGGGATATCTCTAGTCTTGTGTTTGGTTATTCTACCTATAGGTATTGGGCTTTATATGAGACTTTTAAATATGCATAAAGGTATAAGATGGAGGAAATTCATTGCTTAAGGGATCTATTTGCTCACAGGTGATAAAATCATAAAAATTAATGATTTGTACTCTAATGTTTTTATGTGGAGGTTTTATCTGTATGTATTATGCATTCAGCCCATAAGAGTTTCATGATATATGTGATAAGATACTCAGTACAAATACTATTTTGTGACTTTGAGTATCGATTTTATCCTACATTTGTGTTGATCATTATATTATCAATTTTGCGGTCACCTTCTCTATAAATAATAACAATGACATAATTAGAAGCAAGATGTGGAATTTGAGCTAAAGATGAGATATATCAATATGGCCTTGGTTAAGGATAGGCCATCAAGATCTACATATATCAGCTTAGAGGCTGAGAGAATAGCATTTGTAGCCTTGAAAAGATCAAATATGATTTGTTATTTGATCATAAAGAGATCCATACTAGACCATCTACTAAGTGGATTTCCAGAAACGAACATAGCAAGGGATTTCCTCAATAACATCTCACAAAGATATAGGTATCTTTTAATGCTGAAATAGATACCTTATTAAAGGAATTGTACTCTATGAGATATACAAGAGCTAGGGGAGTGAAGCAGTACATAATTAGGATGGTCCACCTCCATACTAAGCTAAAGACGTTAAATATTTATATTCTTGATGCTTGAATAGGTCACCAAGCTTTGAATACACCTCCATCAAAGTTTGGCATTATGGTTACCACTTGCAATTCTCAGCATAAAGCTTGGGACACAAATGCACTGATTACCCATCATGCTGTTGAAGAAGAAAAGTTGAAGAATACAACTCATACAACCTTAATAACAAATAATGGGAAGGAAAAATTGAAGCCCCATAAATTTGAAGGTAAGAAACCTAAATTTTCTCCACATATAGATGTTGGTCAATCTAGTGTTCCTAGGTCTGGCAGATGTTATAACGAGTATGAGTCTGAGGTGTTTCTTTTGTAAGAAGAAGGGATAAAAGAAGCTGGAATGCTAGAAATATAAGACCTAGGAAGAAAGGAAAGAGCTATCTGATAACTTTATGTCTTGTATGATATATGATTCTAATCTTACTATAGCAACATTATGTATTTAGTGGCTAAATAGTGAACCCTCAAATCATATTGCTTCCACAATGTAGAGATTTATACAAAAGAGAAAGTCGAATAGGGTCGAAGAAAAGCTGGTGGTGGGCAATAACAAAAAAGTTGATGTAATAACTTTAGTGGATGTTTGTTTAAACCTTGATACAAAGTTCAAACTTGTATTAAATGGTAGTTTCATATACTATCTTTTAGGCAAAATTTGATCTTTTTTAACTACTTTGGATAAAGAAGGTTATAGTTTTGTAATTGGAAATTTTGTTATAAAGTTATCTTTCAATGCAAAACGTATTGGTACTGCCTTCTTGTCATATGACTTATATAGAATGTGTCTTACACCTAGTGAGATGTATGCTTCTTCATATATTATTGAACAGGTCACTAGAAAGAGAATCCTAATAAAAGAGAAGCCATACATATTGTGACATAAAATGTTAGGTCATATTTCCAAAGATAAAGTTCAGAGATTGGTCAAGGATAACATTCTCCAAACTCTAGATTATGATGACCTAAAAATATAAGTTAACTGTTGTAGTGATAAGTTGACCAAAATAAAGAAAAAAGGTCAACTTGTACTTCTGGATTATTAGAACTCATACATACAGATATATATTGACCTTATAAGTCACATTATGTAATTCAAGATATTTTCTAGAATTTATTGATGACTATTCTTATTATAAATATGTGTTCTTACCTAAAGAAAAGTTTGAATTTCTTGAGAAATTCAAGATCTTTAAGGCTAAAATTAAGAACCAGTTGTGAAGGTCAATTAAGATTATTAGATTTGAATGTGGAGGTGAATATTATGGCAAACATGAGGTCAAGACAAGAAAAAGGTCTATTTGTCAAATATATAGAATTATATGGAATAGTGGCTCAGTTCATTATGTCAGGTAGTTTTAAACAAAATAGTGTGGCCGAAAGGCAGAATTTACCTTATTGCCTTTGGGGTGAAGCTATAAAGACTGACTTATACATCCTTAATAGAGTCTCAAACAAATCGGTTTTAGAAACACCTTTAAAATCTGGAAGGGTTTTAAGCCTAGCCTCATTCATCTTCGTATATAGGGTTGTCTTGCTATGGTACATTTGTATAATCCTTATGAAGATAAGTTGCCTTCTCATTTCACTCATTGTTATTTTGTTGGATATCTTGAACACTTTAAGAGATACATATTTTACTGTAGAAATGGAGGATCTAGAATAGTAAAATCACAAATAACAAAGCTTTTATAGCAAAATGTCTATTATGAGAGTTGTCCATCTTATCTTGATGAGGGTGGTCATTCTCAACCTTCAGATGATAGAACGGTGGAAACTACATTTATTTCATATTCATCACTCATGCAGTCAAAAATAGTAGATCAAGGTTTCAACACCATATTAGTATAGAGATAAGAATTCATTCCTGTACAAAATAAGGTTCCTGAGATACAAGAGCATACTGAACCAATTCAATTAAGAAAATTCACTAGAGTGAGAAGAATTACTATCTCATTTGATTACCAGTCTATTTAGGTGAACAAAACTATGATATTGGACATATAATAGATCTAATTACTTTTATAAAAGATGTTTTTGTACTTTATGTGGATTTATAGTGGGATACAATGAGAGATGTGATGCAATCCATGAAGCATGATAAGTTATGAGTGATTATGGAAATAATGGCTCATTATGATATGAACCTATATTAGATGAATTTCCAAATTGCTTTCCTAAATGGATACCTTTGTGAAAAGGTTTATATGGGACAACCAAAAGGATTTCAGGATCAAGATAAAGATGACATGATCAGTAAATTTAGAAAATCCATATATGATTTGAAACAAGCCTTCAGACAATGGTACGCAAAATTTGATGAGGTTGTTATCTCATTTGACTTTATGGAAAATAAAGTTAAAATATGCTTGTATTACAAGGTTAGGAGAGCAAGGTCATCTTTTTAATTTCATATGCGGATGATATCTTGCTCACATCAAACAAATTAACCATATTGTATGAGGTTAAATAGCTTTTAACCAAGCATTTTGATATAAAGGATTTTAGTGAGGCATTTTTTGTCCTAGTTATTCAAATTCGTTGGAATAGGTCTCAATAGCTGCATTAAGCAAATATTGCAAAAGTCTAATATGGCTAATTATAAACCTATTGTAGGACATATCTCTCATGGTGAGAGATCATCTTTAACACAATGTCCAAAGAATGATATACAGAGGAAGAATGTACCTTATTCTAGTATAATTGGTAGTCTGATATATGCCTAAGTTTGCATTAGACCAAATATTGTACTTGTTGTTGGACTACTGGGTAGGTATATGGCTAACTCAGGAATAGACCACTATAATGCAGTTAAATAAGTTTGAAGATATCTGAAGTGAACTAAGGATTATATATTGATGTTTAGGAATGTCAATACTATAGATTTTATAAGTTATATGGACTCAAATTTTGCTATGCACTTAGATGATAGGAAGTCCACATTAGGACACATTTTTATGTTAACAAATGGTGCAATATCATGGAAGAGTATCAAACAAACACTAGTAACTTCTTGAATCATGCATGTAGAGTTTGTAGAATTTTATTGGCCAGCTTCACATACGTTTTAGCTCAGGAATTTAATTTTTGAGTTGTCTATGATTGATTCAGTTGTTAAACCCATTCGGTTATATTGTGATATTCTTTCTATTCTATTGTTCAATAATAAAAATAAGAATATCACAGGGTCTAAGTATTTGGAGGTCAAATATCTTACCATAAAGGAACTAATACATAAAGGTGACGTTAAGGTGGATCATTTAAAGAGTGAGCACATGCTTGCTAATCCTTTAACTAAAGGACCTCATGCATTTATTTTTTAGGGACATGTATATAATATGAGTTTACTAAAGTCCTTAAACACTCTTAGTTAGGGATCATTATATTTGCTCTTGATACATTTGTACAAATTTATGTATTATAAAAGTATATTTTATACATATTGATGATCATTATTTTGTTCTCAATCATACAGTTTGCTGTACATTCTCATAATACAAGTGAAACTCTTAAGTTTTGTGTCAATCTTAAGCATTTTACAGGTAATTAGGCATATATAGACTAATTAAACTTGAGCTTATCTCTCCGGGACACATACATATATACATAAATCTACGAATTTGATAAGATATACGAGATATAAGTATTTAATTTTATAAGGGTTTTCTTTAACGCACATTTTACCATTCAGTGAGAGAAAATGAATTTCTCTGATGTAGTTTAGCATAAAGATTGGAGAAATTGAAACCAACAAATAGAAAGATGATACATTTCAGATCATACATGTATCATTGTAGTTTTTCACATTCTATTTTCTTATTCATGTTATTAAGGTATTAGGTATACGTGATTGTATTGGATTTATGTTGCATATGATACATGCATTTGATTTTTTTGGGTATCGAAAGACTTACAAAACTAAATGATAGACTTTCATTATCTTTGGATCAAATGTTTTAAATTGGTCGTCCTTTACATTAATTTTGCTTAATCACTTTTACTGTTTTTATTGTTGTTACAACTGTTGTAATTAATATTTGTCCAAGGAAAGAATGTTAGTATTTTTTAATTGGATAATTATTAATTACAAGTCATTTATAAAGTTATGGTTAAAAAAACAATTTTGATCCAGAATAAAGATAATAAAGAAGGTCAATAAGGGATTTGGTTAAATGAGCTAAAATTCAATAAAGAAATGGACTATAATCAATGTGAGCTGATTATTTGTTGGGCTTGTGATGGGAAAATCTAATAAGGTTATTATAAATAGCTGTTAAAGTCTCCTGTTGCTTGTTTAAGTAAGTTTGTGGATGTTCATTTTCTCTGGCTTGCTAAGAGGCCCACGTATTAAGAAATGCACATACAACGTTAACAACGTAAAGATGTACAACATTCATAAAAGTTGATTGAAAGTTTCAGGAGCTTATCCATGTTCAATGCATAACAAATCATGTATTTTTCTACATTTTCTCGATTAACATAAGTTCATGGTTGATATGGATCCATAATTAAAATTTTAGCTATAATTAACAAACTCTTCTAATGCAAGTGCTTGCATCATCAAGGATTGCAATATTGTCTAAGAACAAACATGTTTCCTTTTGTTGTCTTTATTTGTTTTTGAGCCAAGCAATTCTATTCCTTTTCGAAATTTTTTCCTGTAATGCAATAAGATTAGAAATGCAAAAGGAAATAGGACAATAATATCTTCTGTAATGCAATAAGATTATAAATGCAAAAGGAAATAGGACAATAATATCTTCTCTTAATGCTCAATCAAAGGACTCGTGCATAATATTAAAGCCTAAGGCAATTGTGAAGCATAAAGCATTAAACAATTTTAAGAGAAGAAAGAGTCTGAGCTCTTCATAAGAATACACAATAAAAGTAAAATACTTCAACATAAGCCCTAAGCTAGAGATTGGAATCAAGCCTTAACTTAGATGTTGGAACCAGGTCAATTAGGTGACATCAGTGTTTAACTTAATGGTCAAAGGAAAAGTACCATTCAATTTACTATGTTTTAAACTTTAAATCATGATAAGTATATAAATTGATATACTTACAAATATTTGTAATTTTTGCTGTATCAAGAAGTCACTGCAATCATCAAAGTAATTAAAATAATTAAATCTAATTTTAAATTATGGAATTAAAATAGTTGTGTTAATCACTAAATTATCACCTTAATTACTAAAGCATATTAATTAATTGTTTAATGGTAAACATTTCATCTAAATATAGGATATTGGAATTATTTGTTTTCAGTATCCACCTTCAGGTTATAAGTCTTATATCCTTGCGGATATGGTTGGGGGTCTTATACCCACAATTAGGAATGTAATAGTGGTTTTTTTCTCTAAAAAAAAAGGTCTAGAAGTCACAATCTGATATGATGAGTGCTTCTACCTTGCCCTCCTTTTATTTTTAGGGATTTGGTGTTTAATTTATAAGAACATTAATTAAGGAATAGTTTGGTTTCACTTTTAGTTTACTATTACAATTTTCATTTGGGTTTCATAATCTTAGTTTATATTTTTTAAAAAATAAAAGTGTAATTAATAATTATATTTCAAATAAAAATGAATAATAAATTAATTTTATGAGTTAATTAAATAATTAATTTTATTTTAATATATTATAAAATACTTGTTAATAAATATGAATACTAAATTCATTATACTTTTCAATATATAAGTAAAATAATTTAAAAAATCTTGTAAATTTTATTTCTAAGTTAATATTTGTTTATTTATATACAATTTAAATGAAAAAAATCAAAGAAACTATTTTAGAATTAAGATATTTAAAATTTTATTTCATATTTTTATTTAAAATTTTATGAATTTTATGATATTTAAGATTTAAAATATATTTTTAAACAATTATCAGCTTTCAACTACAGTAATTTTTCAAATCAAATTTTATTTAATATTTTTATTTATAAAAATAGATTGAGCAATTAAATTATCTATTTTATAGTTTTCATCTTAAAATAATACAAAATATTTAAATAATATAAATTTAGTTAATAATAAAATCAGACGATAAAAAATAAACACTAAAAACTAAAATCAAAATTCCTAATTCATAAACTATGATAGTATGAAGAAAGTAGTAAAACTAAAAATAGAAGGCAGCAACTCAACCAAACAATTTGTTTTACTTAATTTAAAAATTAAAGTAAAAATAAGATATAAGTAAAATCAAATGGACTTTGAATATTTTATAATCACCAGCACACATATATACAAGTTAGGGTCAAAATTTTGGAAAACCCTACCGTCAATGGGTCGTGGGAATTCAAAGAAGCTAATGCTTGGAGAAAAGAAATAAGAACATATATATATTCACTTCAATTATCCTATCCTGACAATCAATTTTCTTATTCATAATTCATGGCAAAGGAAATATAAATACTTCAAGTCCTCATTTTAGTATAACTGAATCATAATAAAATATTCTCGATCCTCGTGTTTAAATATAAAAGAGGTTTAAGGACGATGGGATACTTTTGCAGAATTCTACAAATATATAAGCAGAGAGCAGTAATCTAGTCCCACTAAATCCATTCAAGTCAAAGTGGGGTTGACTTCTATGGCCATCGCGTTGGCGAGGCAGAGGCAGAGCATGCTGCATGTTGCTGGCTTTTCTCTCTTTTCCATCTCATAATCCACTTTATCTCCCACTAAATTGGTGTAGCCATTGCGGCCACTTTCCGTGATTCATACAAAGAGTTCTTTTTATATTGTAAATTTTGGTTATCAGTGGGGTTGCCTAATTATAGTTGTTTATAAGCTTAAAAAGGTGATTATTACCCTTTAATCATGTAATAGGGACATACAAACTAGGATCTATGTCGGTATGATAAAGGACAAAGTTTAGTTTTTAAGGATCTAACCACTCTAATCTAAGTGGGGATTTTCTTAAACTAATCTCTCGTTTTCTTAATGTTCAAAGAAAAGTTTGGATGCAGTTTGGTTTGTTGTTTTGCTCTAAAAATAAGAGATTAGATGTGAAAGGTCAAATAGCATGGCTATTGTCTCTCAATTAATGCTCCACTTTTAGGGAGGTGTTGGGGGTGGGGACAAACTCAAAGATGGTCCAAGTGTGCAACGGTAGATATGAGTCATAATTGATTAGACGTATTGATGTTATTGAACTATTTGCCTGCTATGAATTTCATTTACAATGTTAGGCTCTTAGTTCCCTATACATACGGGTATCTACCTGCCTAGTGAGTAGCTATAGAAAAAAATTATTACTGATGGGACGTTTTTGCAGGAGTGTGCTTTGAGAGAAGGTGTAGTTTAGATGGGTGTCTTATATATATATATATATAGATGAATGTATGTACTTATCATTTATATGAACTATTTGAAAGATTGAAGCTTTCAATGGGCCAATGATCATGGAGGGAATCACTGACCTCTTTTGTCTGATAAGACATTTTGAGAATCTTCTATGGCGATAACGCACCGTCTCCAGTGGCAGATCTTTACCAAACTTTGTCTCTCAAATCTATGGAAAGGACAGTCTTTCTCAATTAAATGCATATGTGTTTTTAGTAATTTCTTAATTTTACCTTCCTTCCATTCTTTTATGTTCCCCCTTTGATGTGGTAGTTACAACTAAAGTCACCGCTAACTTTTGTGATTGCCTTCATTTATGTTAAAATGACATTACTGTATCTGTGTCTACTTCACATGGAAGCAAGGTAATTCAAACATAAATAGTAGTGGAATCATTGTGTTTTTTTTGTTGTTGTGAAATTTTGTGATTGAATGTAAAACTTTTGTCATTTGATAATTAATAAAATATGCATTTTAAATAATTTTATATCATTAATGATTTTTTAGTAAAAACAAAAAAATAAATTTTAATCACTCATAAAATATGTATAAAATTATATATTTTATCAACCATTAAAATACACATTAAGATATATAGATCATAAAATCAAATGTTTAAATTACGGAAACAATGTTTTGTAAAAATATAAAATAAAATTGCGTACATTATGATTTTTCTTAGATCTTACATGATTATGGGCACTTTTAGAGCTTTTAACTAAGTTTGAATAGCATCAAGATTATAAAAATAGTGAAACCATTTAATCAAAATTGCACCATCTTAAATTGATCATTTCAAAGCATCAATATCATCCATTTTGAATCCTGGAAAACTACGGGTTTTCAAGGAAAAATTGTTCTCCCTCACTTGTGTGTGTGCCACATTTACATGTCATGTGTCCAACTCCCTCACTACCACGATGAATGAATGGATCAAAGAATATACTCAAAGTAACTTAGATGAATCCAGTCCCCATCGTAATAAATTCTCCACATGATTGATGTTGGCAGAATAAGAATGACTTCGAGCTCATGGCTCTAATGCCCTAAACTATATGTCTATAATCCTATTCTTTAAATATGAAGTGTACAAGTTGAAGCCAGCAGCTAATTAAGGACATTGTGGAACATGTCCAAGCTGGTTCTTGATGTACCTAGCTAGTGGTCCTCCTGTATATTTGTAGGCTTGTCCATTAGAATAGTGAATCCTATATATAATATTGAGCCAAGGTATACTATATATTTAAAGGAGCTAGTTATAATTAAAAATTGATTAACTGAGATTTTGTTTGGGGATCCATATCCCCATAAGAACACAAGTGAATCATTGATTGGCTCCAGACATTGCTTGCCCACGTTACTGCATGACAAGTTCCTCACAAATTTTTATAGTCTTTTCTCATATCTCCACATGAAAACAAAATTGAACTGGGATTCTCTGAGCATTACTATACAGGGGTTATTGTCTACCCACCAAGAATCCTCCATGTGAACCTACCTTGCAGTTTAGTCATGAACACATTAAAATATGCTAAGTGCATTGCTTAGAATAAGCATTCGAATCGTGACTCCTTACAATGCCAACCCTAGCTCTTTGGCTTTTTCCAACTTGCTGGCTGCTGCTTGGTGATGATATATATATACTCTATGGCCTGCATTTCATATGTGTATATATATATATATCTATACATCAAATGGCCACGATTCAAGAGTACAAATATTAAAGCACAGCTAATTAAGCCATTCCGATTGTCCTGTATATTATATATAAATGATATCTGACACCTCTCGCCGATCACCTCATCAATTACGCTGGTGATGGGCATCTGTTCATTCGGACCTGTATTTTATTTCTACCATTACTCGCATTCTAAACCAGAATTATCTTATACATTAGACATAGTCAATATGGATTTATGTTTATTATCGGAAGAATATTAATATGAACGATTCTATCCTTTTCTTCAACTAAAAGAATTAGTTTCTTTTCTCTCTGTTAGTGCCAGATACAGTAATTAAATTGAGACCTACCTACATAGGCATGGCCCATGTAAATAATATTCCACATTTAATTAGCTAGAGTTTCAAGTTTCACCTTAGGCACTCAATCTCTAGGTGGCCTGGATATAGCCATTTTTTAGTTTGTCTTTTTAGCGAGACTTTAGCGTAAGTTACAACCACTAGAATCTAGGTTTTAGTTTTACTATTATGAATGATTACACCACTGGTCATGCATGAAGCTACTTGTTTAAAAAAAAAAAAACACTGTAGCCAGATCAAGAACCAAATGAATAGTACTGAGCTACTAACAATGGGCGTAAAGACATTAAAGCCATCGATAAGAAGAAAAATTCTGATTGATATATATGCAAAAATTGACTTTAATTAGTATAGGTATTACCAATGTTTTAAAAACTTAACCCAAAGTTAACCTGATAAAATAAGAGATTTAAAGTTTAAAAGGTTCAATTAGTATGAGATTGTGATAAAATAGGTTAAAGACTAAATAAATTGAAGAATTTAAAATATGTTTAAACGAGATTATATTTAACTTAAAGTTTAATTAAAAATATAGATTATTAAATACGAAATAATTGATTTATTTCAGTTTATAAAAACTAATTAGTTTACAAAAATTGATCGATTAATTAATAAACTGATCAATTTTTAACAACAAAAATTATTAAAATAAATCAAACCGAAAAGTTAAAAGCTAAATTAAAAGGTTGATCAAATCAAAAATTTTTAAGTTTAAATCAACCTAATCGAATTGATTTTTGAATCACTAAATATAACAAAAATCATCAAAAATGCAAGTACAAGTGCAAAATTGAGGATAAAATTCTTATATTGTAATTAAATTTGTACCGCAGCATATTTTTTTAAGATTACCTTTGGAAGCTGTTAAGAATTGGGATTTTCTTTACAATTAAATCAAAATTACTCGCGTAATCCTACCTGACTTAGATAATATATATATATATATTCAAATCTTGAGATATGGGTAAATAATTATAATTTTAACGATTAAGTTGTTATTAAAAAAACATTTATTTCCATTTTCAATTTCAGAATCCAAACGCTCCCTACGAGCTTTTTAAGTGAATCTCCATTCCAGACTGGGAATTCTAATAATTGGTGGGGTTCTTCGTTCTAGCAGCCACCCACTGTGCCAATTGTGTAGTCCTACCATTACTTTTTTTTCCCCAATAACATGGATATGAAAAAAAAAGTTTTTCTGAGTGAATACTGTGCATTTTACCTCAATATGTATTATGTATATGCCTCTATTAAACCTTTTACGCAGCTCCATAGAAGATGCAACATGAGAATCTGTGTAAATAAAAATGCTCTGATATAAATAAATTACCTCAGTAAAAGTAACTGACGCTTTTACAAGACTTGAATGCGATTACGTTAGTCTTTAAACTAAAATAATCTCTTGCCACCAATCAGTCATTAATCCGCTTTTGCCTCCTGATGTCTGTTTGTAGAGGGTGCATATAAACATTGCATATAGCAGTATCTGAGGGGCATTCTTTCTAGAGTAGCCAACTTTTAGCCAACCATATCTCTTCTGCATAATAATTTGATCATTCCAATTATGAGATAATCTTAAATTGTTGGAATCGGTGCTACACACATTGGTAATTGCTAAACTATTATCTTTACATGTTATTAAATTCATAGCTAAGCCCTTGGATTGTGTGGCATGTGGTCCTTACCATGTGACATATATGTACAACTTGACTTCCAATGAGAACAACTTGAAATCTTTTTGCCTTTAATTGAGGGGGTGTCATTTAGAGATCCCAAATCCCAAATCCCACTTTAAGTGCAATTCAAGCTCAGAAGACCGTAGTCATCCATTCACATCCGTCCCTTTAATGGATCCTTTGTATTTTCTTTTGTCTGTGGGAAATAGCATAAGAAGCTTCTCATATTTCATCTTTGCTTACGAGGCAGGGCCTTTGGGGATCGCAAAGAAAAGCCAAGGCAGGGAATTCAGGCACGATCTTATTTGAATTGAATGAACAATAAGGCATAAATGAACTAAATCGGCCATTCACCACCTTAAAGGTTGAAAGGTAAGTGACTTGACTTTTGAAGTAATGTTTCATGACCATGGTTAAGAATAGATCTATCTAATCGTATATAGACGCAGTCATCCAAAAGAAATGTCAAATTTTGACAAAGCAAACTGAATGCTGTCAAGGGTCTGACTTTCTGGGTCCCCATATTTTTCTAAGGAGTAACTGAGGAGAAAGATAACATGAAGATTTAATGGACCACGAGCAACCCTAATAACCACTCTAATATTCGTTAGGATTAGGGTAAATACTAATGTTTCTACACCTTAATGACAAATCCGTATTGGACTCTAAGCAAATTTCCAGGTATCTAAATGTTACATCCCGGGACCATCATATCTGCTTTAGAGAACTTGTAATGAAACCCTGGAACTCTAATGTGAAGTCAGTATCAAGCAAATTAGGAGGTCAAAATAAGGTCTACCAAACTTATAAGAGATCTTGAGAATGTTTCAGAGTTGGAGTGTTGAAGAACCCCACCAAAAGAGTACGTAGGCCGGTCTCTTTTATGGGGTAAGAAAGAGTGGTCGATGTGTTGGAGTAGTCACTCGCCGGGCTATAAATTGACTAATGCATATAGCAAGAAGGGAAATAAAGATAAATGAATGGGGTCTCTCTGCATCTACTAAGAACAAGACAAGGCAAGGAGCACTGACTGCATAACTATTCAAAGTGGTAGTTAACCTCACAGTCCAATATATTCATTATTTTCTTTTCCAGGCCACGACTAGTCAGTGCATGTCCTTTTCCCCATCATCCATCAAACTTCACATACATGTATTTATCATTGTCCTTTCTTGGGAATATCTTTCCACAATTTTATCATAGGCTGAAGACACATGTCTATAGGCTACTACGGCGAGAAAAGGTTTGATTTCCACATCATCATTACCTCAATCAAACCATAAAATATATCATTTTACTCATAATATTTTATCTTTTTTTTGGTAAAATGATAACACAATTTCTATTATGGGAAGTTCCCTTCTTCAAGTACTCATACTGATGAGTCGTGAACTCACCATTTAGCTGAAGATATATTGATCTTCATGTGGTATTTGTTATTTCCTGATTAATACGTCATTATGGTAAAACTAATTTTGCTTTGTATTTTGGTGAACTAAGATAGAATGGGTACCATCTTGAAATATATATTTAACATTTTAAATAAATATATGTATAAATTTATGATATAATATGAATGTTTCTAAATATTTGACACGCTGTAGTCATAACAGTGCTCTAATACTGATTTGCCTATGATATTTGTTATTTTTAAGTACAAATACAGTGTTGTTAATTCCCTAAGGAAAATTTCCTTTTAATTTTCTTAACTCATTGAGTTAGCTAACTCAGACCCAACCTTTTGATGCCTATTAATTGAAGCAGAAAGTTGATATCATTAGGGATAAGATCAAAGCTTCTTCCAACTCTTGTAGCCCTAAGATCAAATATAGTAATTACAGTCTGAATGATGGGCTTGCAAAAGGGGTACACTATTATTTGGGTTGGGTCGGGTGAGGTTATGTTCCACAACGACTCTACTCTTACGCTGCGTTTGGTTAACGTCTTCAATATGCAGAGACGGGACGAGACGGAATAGAACAAGACGGAACAAAACAAGAATTGGAGACAGTGAGGTGTTTGGTTGCGGTGGACAGAGCAGAAAAAATTGTCTTCGTCCTGAGGACAAAAATATGTTTGGTTGCAAGGAACAGAAAAAACAGGGTTAATGATAGAAATGTCCCTACAGTATAATATATTTGGAAGATCTAATTCATTGATTATTTTATAATTGTCTCAATATTTATTTTACAATATTTAATTATGTTATTATTAACTTGTAACTCTAATAAAATTTCAGTTGTGTAATTATTGCTACTATTATTATTATTAAAAATTTTGTACCTATTATGATTAGTATTTGTTATTGTTATTATTTTTAATATGAAATTTGTTATACGAATTAATTATGTTATGTTATATTATTATTATTATTATTATTATTAATCATTGTTGTTATTATTAGTAATTATTATTATAAATTTTGTAATAACAATAACAATAATAATAATTAGTATTATTAATTATTGTAATTGCTGTTGTTATTAATTATTATTATAAATTTTGTACTTATTATTATTGTAATAATTATTATTAATATTATAGATAATTAATTATCCTCTTATTATTATTATTATTATTATCATCATCATCATCATCATCATAATAAAAATATTATTATTATGAGTTTATTATTATACAAAATTAATTATCTTCTTCTTCTTATTATGATTATTATTATAAACATTATTTAGGACAACATAATTTAATAAAAACATCTAAACATTTATAGAATTAATTACATAATAGGTTCAAATAACTTCGACAACCAAGAAATTCTAATATATAATAATTTAAATAAACATCTAAGCATTTATGGATTTAATTACATTGAAGCCTTAAAATTTATTAAGAATGTCCTTAATAATAATTCTCAAAATGACTCCAACGACAATTAGTAAAAATACTTGACTCTATGTCATTTTTTGGTTTAAAGTTGCAACTGCATTTGGTTCTTCAATTGTTGGCAACGTAAATTGATGCGGGATTAGTGAGGGTTCCAGACCTTGGGTAGTCAACAATGAACACCCTTCTAGAGAAAGTGATTTTACCCTTATGTAAAGAGTATCATCAACACATGGTTAACCAATAACACTTTCATCTCCGCAGAAGAAAAATGATATAACCCACCTGCTATGACATTGCTACAATCACAGAAAATCCGAGTTGAATGCAAGAATCAATCTGTTAGCGACTAGTGTTCTTAAGAAGAATGATAAACCTATTATACTATCATCTAGCAGATTCCTGAAATTTTCTTAAGCCACTTAAACCATGACACAATTGAATCAGTTTGTACCAGAAGATGTCAAGTTCATAAATCACTGCACTGGAACAAGCTAATCAAACTAACAAAACTTATAGAAGAGAGAACAGAATGATTACCTGCAAACACTAGCAAAACTAAATACAGCATTGTCCAATCCCCAGCAGTCCTGGACAACGATTTCCCTTATGGATTCGCAAATTTTGAGCATTGCTCTAACACTCTTTTTATTTCTCAATTGACATTTCTGCAAATGCAACCTTTCCAAGGCTGGACAAGAACCTAAATACCCCGGACTAGGATCAATCCTCTTACATGATAAAAACCTCAAAGTCTTCAAATTCTCACAATATGAAAGTGCAGCTAACCATCCATCACCCATCCTATGATCAGAAAGAGTAAGTTCCTCAAGCATCAGGCAACACTGTCCAATTGCCTTAATCCCATCAAAGCTACCCTCACATCCACTAAGCTCAAGTTTCACTAACCTCTTACACCCTTGAGCCAAGATAGTTAAACCAACATCAGAAACCAAAGAATTGTAAAAGCCATCCACCTTCCCCACAAGTTTCAAGATTTGCAAGTTCTCACAGGCCGCAATGCCGCGCAAGAGATTGTCATTGCACTTGTGCAATTCCAGTTCTTGCAAAGTTGAACAACCTTCTGCTACACTCAATAACCCCAACTCACTAGCACCAATAACCAGAAGCTTCCTCAAATTGGGGCAACCAGAACTCAGTGCTCTAAGCCCTCTATCAACAATCTCAACAGGCAGCAAATTTTCCTCGCAAATTCTCCAATTTTGCACAAAACCAGAAACCACAGAATCAATAGGCATAGAAAGAACCTTATGGCTTAACCAAATACTAGAATCATAAGGAGCAGGAATACAACCACGAATCAAATCCACTCGGTTCAAGTTAGGGAACCTTGTAATCAGGCGACCAGATTCAAGAAACTCCCAATCTAACACCTTCAAGGACCGTACAAGCCGTCCTTGGAGGTTAAGCCAACGCTTACAAACGAGAAAGTTGTGGCTTTTCTGGGAACCGGGCAGCAAAGATAGGATCTTTAGAAGGATATCATCGTTTAAAAGAAGTGTACGGTCGATATTAGAGAGACTGGAGATTAAGGTATGGGTTTTAGGCTTGGTATGAGGGTCTTTAGTTGGTGAGGGGCTAGCGAGAGACTGGAGTTGCATAGCCAAGACGACATGCTTCAAGGGTTTTGTGTTTTTGAGCCAAAGGTCTGACCAGCTCGTTGCCCTCTTCTTCAATGGTGGGATTGGGGTCGGCGTTGGTGTCTCCGCAGATAAAGACATCGTCTTTGAGGCGGCGGCGGCGGTTGTCGTTGCTAAGGGTTAGTTAGTTCCGCTTCTTCTTGCATTCATATCTATCTCAATGTGGCTAATCTTCTCTTTACATTACATTTGTGTCAGAAAATAAGAACCAGTGCTTTCATTTCAGGTACTAAACCTGCCTTTCCTATCTGTTGCTCCCACACCTCTTACCCTTCTCTTTAAGATTTCTGTGTCTGAACATTAAAATAGTACTAAATTTTTGGTTGTGAGGATTTTTGTTTCAATCTGATATTTTTGGAAATGGGGTATTAATAAATTTATAAATAAACATTGTTTTATCTTTTTCTGGGTACATTTGGAATTGGAAGAAGGTGGGCAGAGATGGCATTGGAAGCAGGAGAGTTGATGTGAGACCTTAACATGACCGTTAGCATGTAGCCGTTGGTTGCTTTCTTCTTCTCGCTGTTTGAAAACTCGGATAGGGTATCAAGTGGGTGCACGAATCTTGGGAACTATGTTTCATGGCAAGTCCACATCAACCTTTTCATTTTCAAACCTAAGTGCGAAAAACCATAGCACCCAACTCTTTCTTGGGACAATACATAACGCCTTCAAATTCAATTTATGCGTGGGCATTTGAATTATTAGACTTTGTAATTTGTAATTTTTTTCTTTTTCGAGTTTCGACTAATAAAATAAAACGTTAAAGTATCTTTCTCGAGATAAAGGATAG
>JANVCL010000003.1:28701267-28713793 GCA_026546855.1 Erythroxylum incrassatum | reverse complement strand
TATTTCGTATGAAGACATTGAATTTCAATTCTATCTCTAAGAGTCTCAAAATTTGTCATAAAGTTGAGGATTGGGTGTAGCACGTTGGTGTATGAATGAAAAATTTGTCTTCAGAGTTTAGGAGCAAATTTGGGATTAATATAATAGATTTGAGCAAAGTTGCCTTCTAGAAAGTTGTAGATCTTTCTTTTATATTTCCAACGGTATATAGCATGAAAATTTTGGACATTTGAGTTGAAAGTTATGCCCTTTTCATCGCTTCTGTGTCAGTATGATGTCATTATCATCTTAGTATGAAGTCAGCATCGTCTTAGTTTTGTTCTGTCTCAATTTTGCTTCCGTTTCAAAAATGACGTTATCATCGTCTTAGTATGACGTCAGCATCGTCTTAGTTTTGCTTCTGTCTCAAAAATGACGTCATCATTGTCTTAGTATGACGTCAGCATCATCTTAGTTTTGTTGCGTCTCAGTTTTGCTTCCGTCTAAAAAATGACGTCATCATCATCTTAGTATGACGTCAGCATCATCTTAGTTTTGTTTCGTCTTCGTTTTGCTTCCATCTCAGCATGACATCATCATCGTCTTAGTTTGACTTTTGCTTTGTCTTAGTTTGACCTTTTTGTTTCCTTCTTCTGTTTTTAACCCTTTTAAAAGCCGAATATCACTTTAAGGCCTTCATAAAAGTTGTAAATCTTGAATTCCTCTTTCCAACCATATAAAGAACACCTTAATCCGATATCTGTGGGGAAAGTTATGATAATTTTCCCAACCTTGTTTCGTTTGATGATGTCACTTCGTCTAAAAAATGACATCATATCATCTGTTCTATTTTTGACCCCTCAGATGAAAGAATTTGCCTTCGACTTCTTCATAAGAGTTGTAGCTCTTGAAATCTTCTTTTGAAGCATCCAAAGAACACCTCAATCAGAAATTGTTACCGAAAGCTATGGCTGTTTCCCCGAATCAGGTTCAGTATGATTGAGGTCAAAAATATGGTTTCTTCTTTTGGCCATAATTTCCTCTCTAGACCCCCAAATGATTTGATTCTTGAACCATTGGATTTGTAAGAATTTTATTCTACATATTCACTAAAAATAGAAGCTATCTGAAATGAAGTGAGAAAGATTTAGTGAAAAGAGTGGAGCAGGTACAGTGAATGTGCTCTTAAGTATTTTGAACTGATGTTATTCCACTGAACATACTTCAGTGTTTTGATGATATCTTGATCTGTTGGAATCCAAATGTGATGATTTCTGATTTGTGGTAAACTAGATACATAGAGATACAAAGTATCTGAAGGAAGTAAATTGTAATTCAGTTCCTAAGACTTTCAAGTTTTGGGTGGAAGTTGTGTATAGTATACTGTTTTGGACAAGAGCAGTCCAAAAATGTTCGAAGTATATCTTTTGAATCACTAAACCAAATTGAATGATTTCGGTGGCATTAGAAACTTAAGATAATGGAGGATATTTTCTAGAAGAAAGTATTATGTCAGAATGTTTAAGGGTATTTTTGGCAAGACACTTAAGTTTGAAAGAACATAAGCCTATAAGGAAGGATAAAATGGGCTTTTGGACTCATTAAGAACATAATTGGAAGAAGTATTGTCTTGCTTATAAATAAAGGAGAAAATGTGAATGAGAAGATTTTGGAGAAGAAAAATGAGTGGATGAGAAAAGAAATAAGAAAGAGAAATATGAAAAAGAATGAAAGAGAGAAAGAAGAGAAAACAAGCTAAGGTTTTAATTTCCTTAGCCTTCAAGAGAGATTTTGAGGTTGTTCAAGAAGAGAAAAAGGAAGAGGAAGAGAGAGCTTCCCTTTAAGCTAAGGATCCCTTCATTTGGTGAAGAATTAAGGTAAGATCATTTTAAAACTTTTGGGTTTTTGAAAGGATTTTAGTTTATGGAGTTTAGACAATGTTTGGGTTTAAGTATTTTAGAACCAATTTTAGCGATTGTGCTTTACGGGATTTTTAGTTGAAAACACTATTGAGTGAGATTTTTGTTATTGTTTAAAAGGGATCAAGAGAGACAAGAGAAACAAGAGAAGAAGCATTCTGAGCAAGTCACGTCTTTAAGCAAGGAAATCAAGGTGGATACATATTTATAATAGAGTAAATGAGTTATTACTGTCTTCTTTAAATCAAAGAGGTTTTCTGATTTTACTTGCATCATAAGTGCTGCATTATTGCTCATGAATGATTTGTGAAATCTGCTATATGTTTGTTACATGATTTGAGTGATGTTTTTCAAAAGGAAAAGATCATAAAAGTGATATTTTTGAAAAGATGCATGTTTATGAAATCATGTTTTCAAGAATGGTTTTCAAGATATACGTCAAATATATGATAAGCAAGTTTTCAAGAAAAGTGTCATTTTGGGCAACAAGTTTACAAGAATTTGAAATATATGTGTTATATGGGTTTGTGGTAGTCCCTCAAGAACCGTCACGTGCACGTTGACCCAAGTATAGACTTCTCCCACCTACCTGCTAGAGGCATGGAGCTCCCTCAAGGACTCCCTCAAGAATTCACGACTACATAGGACCATTTCATTGGAAATGTGTAGTACGTCATGTTTTGGACTTATCCAAACCATTTGATGTGCTTATGTGTTCATGACAAGTTGATATGAGATGCATTCATGATTTGCAAAAACATGAATTTCTACATTGAATATGAGTTATGAATGTTTTGGCTGAAAGCCTAAGGAATAAGTGATTATGAACTCAAAGAAAGTTTTCTAAAACAAGTAAAATGTTTTCAAGATTTTTGCTTACTTTTCTGTTATAAATTGTTACCCGCAAGCTTTCAAGCTCACCTCCGTTCTGTCCCCCCTTAGGTGATAGCTAAGAGATCAGGTGATCAAAAGCATAAAGGATTTGCTACATTGGTTATTTTTGTATTTGTTTTGGATTAAGCCAATGGTGTGGCGTTTGATTTGTAAAGAAAGTCTTTCAACTCTATCGCTTAAGTAATAAAATGATATATTGAAGTAATTCGATTGTGTACATTCTTTTTGACTTCCTTGTTAAAAAGGGTTAAGTTAGAGGAATGAATTTGTTTTGATGTTTGACTACTGTGGGCATGCCACTTTTGTGGAATAATGCCTATTAAGGGTTTATGGAGCTAACCCTACAAGGTAATATGCACGCTCTAGTTAAGTATGATGATACGCACAAAAGTTGGATTCCGAAAGCAAACAGGATCCTACATATTTTGGTATCAGAGCAAGAAGATGAACCGATAATGGTTAAGGTGATTTCATGGGACATCACTTTTTAGGGTTTCCTGAAGAGTTGGGTTCTGAAAGCGGTGCCCAACAGTTGTGGTATCAAAGCAAGAGTTAGGTTCCGGAAGCAAGCGGTGCCTGGCCAACTGACACATCTTTTGGCAAGCAGTCATGTATCTTCACGTAAAGTCATGATAGCACACTCATGACTATCCATTCTTGTACATGAACCCCTTTTTGGCCAAATGGTCATAACCATTCGCTGAAACAACACATCCTTTCATCCAAAGTACATATACCTTGGTGAAAAGGTGTCATGTATGTTCATTTTAAGGCAAGGTACATGATGAATCGTTCCCATTGGCTGAATTCAACCTCTTGGTCGAATTCATCCTTTCCTGGCCGAATTCATGTATCCAAGTGGAGACAATGAACTTGCACTAAGTGCATGCATGGGAAGATCCATTATGGTGTTCTATAGCTCATGGTACACCCTAGTGTCCACTATGCACTCAAACATGTTAGATTCCTTGATCTATCACCACCAATTTGGCCCATTGAGGTTTGGGTTTCAACTTCAACTCATGCTCCTTAATTAGTTCTTCTAGCTTAACTGGTGTGAACACATTTATAGCTAGTTTCAATTCCCAAGAAACAAAGATGAGCTAGGTTAATCCCAATTGAGTCCAATTGAGCTTATCCCCGGCTTTCTAGCTATTAACTAGTTTTAATGAGCTCCCATGAGCTCACCTTAAGCTAGCTTTAGACACTTGAGCTAAGGAAAAGTCATGTCAAGCTACTTATAGCTTACATAAGCTTCATTAAGTTCCCTTGAGTTGAGGGTTAGCTCCTTACATGAAACCCAAGCACTTTCAAATATATCTTAATGTGTCAAATGGAATTTGCGGCACTTATGCTATAAAATTCCAACAAAGAGAACTTAGCAAAAAGGATTGACCCCTGACACTCCACTCATTACTACTCCTGAACTGGACAACTTAAAGAAATTGTCCCAAGTTCTATCGATATTTACTTATTTTTATCCAGCTAGGTGGGATTTTCTCACTTTAGTACTGATGTTTTTCTCAAAGATTAAAAGCAGAATTTATGATAAATTATATTAACGATTGAAAATTAAAAATAGATAAAAGAATATTTTTAAATTGGTGAGAGTTAGGAAACGAAAAACAAGAAACTTCGATTAAGTCCGTTGTATACAAAATGAAATAGGACAGGTGTTCATGACTGAAAATGATATCAAAAAAAGATGAAATATATATATTTATAACTTTTTTAATAAAGACATAGAAAACAATATCTCTTTAAGTGATCTTAGCAAGTTTGAGAGGTATCGTAACTTTACACAATGTATTATAAGGGAAGAAATTAAAAGAGCTTTGAAGAAGATTAAGGGTAAAGGGCCTAATGAGATATATGTAGAGGTGTGGAACAGGCTAAGCAAAGAGAGTTTTACTTAACCAACTAAACTTTTTAATGTGATCCTTAAATTTGTCAAAATGTCAAATGAGTAGAAATATAGTATGCTAATTTCTCTATACAAGAACAAAGGGGACATCCAAAGTTGTAACAACTATAGAAACATCAAACTACTTAGTCACATGATAGAAAAAGTTCCTACAAAAATAAAGTATTAAAGCAATATAGAATACCTTAATATCTTCTAGCCATCTTAGCTTATGGATTCCATATTCATTTTGAATGGGGTCGGTAAAACGAGGTAGCTAATTTATGTTTTCCTAATTCCTAACAATTTCAGTACTATTGAATAACATCTTCTCAAAATTTCTAGGCCAGGCGACTAGGATAATTTCCTAGATTAATCATAAATAGATAAGTTAAGAAAGCAAAGTGAGCAATCCACTTTCACAATTCAACAAAGTCTAGGGTAAAAGAAAGAATCCATCAAAGCATATTGAGAGTGAGCATAACACTTAAATACAAGTTACATGAGGTATTAAAAAACAAACGTAGTTATTAGTTGACAATCATAAAGAAAGGTTGAGTTGAGATTAGGGGACTTAAACTTAAATGTCGCCAGAGGATTCTAATAATCTTATTCAATTCCTCTGTCTAAAAAGGTCTCCATGATAGTTTTGGAGATCTCCATTGAGCTCATATCTCTTTAAAGAGAGCAAAACCATGCTCATTTACATGTTGAAGAGTACGAGACTTCCATTGTTGAGAGTTGCAAGAAAGGTATCAATTAGAGTATTTTTGGTACGTTGGAACCAATTTCATAATCATCTGCGGATTCATCTGAATAGTTTGCATATTTATGTTAAAATATTTAAAATATTTTATTCATATTATTATGCTTTTTAAATGTATACTAAAATGACATAATTAGATTAAATAGAGTGTTCTAATTTATAATAACTATACACTTAAGGTTTTAAATATTTTGTATATCACAAACCACTAAAATAAAAATATTTTTAAGATAATTAATAAAGGTTTAATAAAACATGATCTATTTATGAAAATTAATTAAATAATATAATAAATGCAAAATAGAAATACTTAAATTATTTAAAAATATTTAATTAGAAAAAATAGAAAGTCGGATTGAAAATATTTAATAATTATACATATATTACTTAATTAAATATTATTATGTAATTTCCTACATCCTGCGGCGAGTGAGAGCATCTGACGTATCCATGCTCTTCTTAGCCTATAGATGTTGAAAGTTGAAACCCCTAACTGAAAACCCTAAATACGCATTTCTGCTCATTCGCAGCAAAATCAGTAGAGAGTATGACTTTAGAAATCGAAGCTCGAGAGTTAGTTTTCCCTTAAATAAAGCAACCACGCTAATTATCAAACCTTGTTTCTTTCTTTTTCTTTTATGTCGACTGCCTTCTTATCGTTATTTTGGTTGCAGTGTGATAAAGATCGTGCTCCAATTCTGCAAGGAGCATTCTCTGCACCAAACCTTTCAAACATTGCAGAATGAGTGCCAGGTTTCGCTCAACACCGTCGACAGTATCGAGACATTTGTCGCTGATATCAATGGTGGAAGGTGGGATGCAATTCTTCCTCAGGTTGCACAGCTCAAGCTTCCCAGGAACAAATTGGAGGACTTGTATGAGCAGGTTCTTGTTCAAGCTCAATTCCCTTTTAGAAATTATTAATTTTTAACTTCTTGTAATGGGTTTGATTTGCTTTTTGTTGGGTGTCTTGAATTGTTGAAGATTGTATTGGAGATGATAGAGCTTCGTGAGCTGGACACTGCTAGAGCTATTTTGAGACAAACCCAAGTAATGGGTGTTATGAAACAGGAGCAACCTGAGAGATATTTGCGACTTGAACATCTTTTAGTTCGGACTTATTTTGATCCTAATGAGGTTTGATTATTTGTTTGTTAGATAACATCTTTCCTTACTCAACAATTAATGATTTTTTTAAACTAATTTTTTCATACGTGGTTCTCCTATGATTTATATTAACTCTGCATAGTGTTTTGTGACAGGCTTACCGCGAATCAACCAAGGAGAAGCGTCGTGCGCAGATTGCCCAAGGTTCTTCCTCATTTCATGTCCTCTTGGGATGCTTGATATTTTTTTTATTTGTCATCATGACTGGACTGAATATGCTGGATTGATGCAATTTCATTTTTTTTCATATTTACGTAAGTATATAAATCTAGGAGCAGGAAAAAAGTATCACGTGTTAAGGGTCCATTTTATTCTATTTTGCTCAACTGATTGTTCTTCTACTGTTGCTCCTATGTTCGGAATGCTATAATTGAGCACCTGTAATAGTATAAACCTTTTTGTGCCAACAGAGAAGGTACATGGTTAGTTCATTTAATTATTTCTTCTTAGTTGTTACTTGGCTAGGTGTTGATTAGTACAACTTAAAAGTCTAAAACTGATTGATTTTAATAGCCGGATGTTGGTTTCCTTACCATTCCTTGTGTTTTTTTTCCCCTTTTTCCCCCCGTATCAATGAAGTTCTTGTCTTGTGTTCAGCTCTTGCTGCAGAGGTCAGTGTTGTTCCACCTTCGCGATTAATGGCTCTAATAGGTCAGGCTCTGAAGTGGCAGCAACACCAAGGTAAGTTTATGTGCATCACCACATCATATATGTGAATGTGAATTCATACACTTGTACAACAAACCAAACTTCCTCATTTTGTCTAAAAATAGTAGTAGAACATTTTTCTCTCTTTATACCCAATATTGGCTTCTTCAGGTATGCTTCCTCCCGGTACACAGTTTGATTTATTTAGAGGAACAGCTGCAATGAAACAAGATGTGGAAGACATGTCTCCAACTACTCTTGCACACACCATTAAGGTACACATAGGTGTTTATTTAGCTCCCATGTAACATTGTAATTTTTTAGTAATGTTGTAATTTTCATTCCTAATTGTAATTAAATTTGTTATGCATCTCTTAAATCATGTTTTGGCTTATTTTGATTGTTTTTCCCTTGAACCCACTTCCTTTTGTATCAATACAATAATCAGCTGTTAATAACAATGATTTGGACTATAATTCAAGATGTCAATCAATGCTGTAAATTCTTCTGTTATGACATCAATTCAAAGGCTCCTCATAAATTATTTTGATGTTAAACCCTGCAGTTTGGCACCAAGAGTCATGCAGAGTGTGCTAGATTTTCACCGGATGGGCAGTTTCTTGTTTCTTGTTCTGTTGACGGATTTATTGAGGTATCCTATCCAGAAGGTTTCTCTAGATTGTGGAGACTGATGGACGATCTTCTTTTCATTTTTGAATGGAAGTGGGTATGATTTCAGTGCTTGATTTCTTGATTACTTCTAGGTATGGGATTACATAAGTGGAAAGCTCAAGAAGGATCTTCAGTACCAGGCTGATGTGAGTCCCTTTTTTGTATAACATGAAAGTTGTTGGTATGTTTTTATTTCCTTATTTTTTAAAATTTGACCCATGTTGGAAATTGGGGAATGGGATGCACTTCTTAGATGAGTTGGTAATGTAACCTGCTCAGATGGAAAATTATAGCCATTGAGCATACCACTGACTTGGCATAATACCCCGAAAAAATCTGGGAAAAATCCTTGTCATATTAATGTACGAGGAGAGATGTTGAGGTGGACATTTCAAAGCATGAAAATATTAGTCTTGGTGAAGTTACTGTGTGATGTCAAAAATGTTAGCAGATAAATATGTTGAGCCAAAACACAAGAGAGATAGCAGATGAATGATTTTGAGATGGAATCTTCTTTAGCATGGAAAGAATTGTTTATTTGTATTTTGCAGTGAAGCAGGCATCATTCATGCACTTACTTGTTATCCGTGTACTTCTGCAGGAAACTTTTATGATGCACGATGAGCCTGTACTGTGTCTTGACTTTAGTCGAGACTCTGAAATGCTTGCTTCCGGGTCTCAAGATGGGAAGATCAAGGTATGGTATGCTGTGCCTGGGGTTTCTCGTCTCCTTTATTATTGTGTCTAAACTTTGTTAGCTTCTGATGATACTTGTGCATCTTTAACCGTATCCCGGTTGTTTTCTAAAAACAAATGGGCATGTTAACTTCCAAAAGTTTTCTGTTTATGAGAAAATAGATTTTGGTACATCATTGTCAACTATTTCCAATTCAGCAGACATATCTTTTCCAGCCAAGTTAACCACATACCTGAAGATTCAAAACTTTCAGCATGTCCTTAAAGTTTGGTCTTGATATCCACGAGAACCTTTATATACTTACTACCTCCTTCAGGTTTGGCGTATAAGGACTGGTCAATGCTTGCGTCGTCTTGACCGTGCACATTCTCAGGGAGTCACAAGTGTTGCCTTTTCACGTGATGGAAGTCAGCTACTGAGTACATCTTTTGATAGCACTGCCAGGTTAAATAAAATCAACAAGCAATTTTTTGTTGCATATATTAACAATAGCTAGTTAGCTTGGCATTCTATTTGACAATAGTTATTGCTAGAATTTTGATTACAGATCAGAAACTGTTTTGGAATTATTGATTCAATCAATGATTGATGTCAAGTTCCAAGATTCCTACTTTCCTTATTTCGCTAATCATAAGATAATAATCTTCTTCTTTTTGAGTGCCAGTTCTAGATAACTTTTGTCACAACTTCTGCAGAATTCATGGTCTAAAATCTGGGAAGCAGTTAAAAGAATTCCGTGGCCATACTTCTTATGTTAATAATGCCATCTTTACTAGTGATGGCATCCGTGTTATTACTGCCTCAAGTGATGGCACAGTCAAGGCATGTGACATTTGTCTTCTCTTTTTGTCGTTTTTCTATAGTATGATATCAGTGTGCATACGGCACTGGTATTTGGGGAAAAAAACAATAATGAAACGTTTTGGTGACATTTAGTCTATCTTACCTGCATAATGTTTGTCTTTTATCGTATAGGTTTGGGATGCAAAGACCACTGACTGTATACATACGTTTAGGCCACCACCTCCATTGAGGGTAGTTTACCTGCTCTGATGTATTTTTCTGGTGCTAATTACTTTCATATTGCAATATTTGGTATGGTGCAGTGAGCATATTGCCGTGGCTTATGCCTTCCTTCTGGTATTCCCTGTATCTTTGGTTTGTGTAGGGCGGTGATGCTTCTGTCAACTCTGTCCATCTTTTCCCAAAAAACACTGACCACATTGTTGTATGCAACAAGACATCGGCCATATGTATTATGACACTTCAAGGACAGGTTGCTTTCTGTACTTCTATTTTTTTTCCTATTATTTTAGTTGTTGGTGTTTATATGTCTACTAGTTTTAAGAATGTTTCTGTATACTTCATGCACAACGTACCTGTTTGACTCAGCTTTATGTTGGAACTTTGGATTGATAGATTATTACATTTTGCTTTTCACTCATTATTATGCAGGTGGTGAAGAGCTTTTCTTCTGGTAAAAGAGAAGGTGGAGACTTCGTTGCTGCTTGTGTATCACCTAAAGGAGAGTGGATTTATTGTGTTGGTGAAGACAGGTATCCTATAAGACTTTACTTTCTGAAAAATTAGTTGCTATATAATCTCTGTAGACTATTCTAGATAGCTAGTTTTTTGTTGTACTTCAACTTCACCTGAAAAACATCTTGCTGAATAAAAGTGATTAGTTACATTCCCATGCTGGAGTTGCCATCACGGATAACTATGATGAAACTGAAGTTCAGTTCCTTCTTGAATGACATTGATCCTTATATGGTTCCATGGCATATTTTGAAATGTCGACCAATAGCAATTTAGAAATTTATAATCCACACTCCAGTCAAGATCACAAGAAAGTGAGTATCAGATAGTGAGGCATATTAAGCTTATTATGCTTGTAATCTATTAAAATCTTCCTTGTTTTGCATTACTGTTGAAACTATGACACTTCGCCTTAATGGTGGAAAATATTGCTGTTCTAACCCTTGTCTGAAACTTATATGCAGGAATATATACTGCTTTAGCCATCAATCTGGTAAACTAGAGCACCTAATGAAGGTTAGTATCTGTTGGAACTGTATTGGTAGAGCTAGATAAAAGAGAATCATGAAAATTTTGTGAAAAGAAACAAAGATATAGGAAATTTAATATGGGATAGCAATGACATATGAAGCGAATATAAACGTTCCGACTTCTATGATTGGCAGGTTCATGAGAAGGATGTAATTGGCGTGACTCATCATCCCCACAGGAATCTTGTAGCAACATATTCTGAAGACTGCACGATGAAATTATGGAAGCCTTAGGTTTTGTTTTTTAGTTTACTTCCCAATACTTATCCAAGAGAACTTTTTAGCTTTGTACCATTCTTCTGACCCTTTCCTCTTTAACCCCCTCTTCTTATTTATTTATTTTTATATCTTAAGAGAGTAACTTTTAATTGCCAAAACCTCGCAAAAATACTGGCTAAAATGGAGTATGGAGGCAAGAACATGACATTCACGTTGGCAATTGCCTTGCCTGTACTACTCTATTTACATTTTATAGATCATTCTCAGTACCAATCTTAATTGGTGGTCACTGAATTACTGTGAAAATTTGTGTAAAGTTGTTTGTTTAAGTGAGAAGCTTTAGTTTTCTAGACTTTCTGGCATATCCCAGATGTTCATTGGTTTGCATTAAACAACAATGCTGGTGTGACTGCAATAGTCAGCCATTATCTTCGAGGATATTATGTGGTGGAACTGTTTCAGACGCTTGTTTTTGCGCAAGCAAAAGTTTGAATGTTAGGGATGCATTTTAAAAGTTGCTAGGTTTTCCTCTTTATATGTTTTAGGAGGGCAAGAAAACTCGAATCAATTAACTCAAATGATGAGCTCCTAAACATTGAAGGGCTCTGTAATTTAGACCGATCATAGTTTCTTCTTTTTAACACTGTAATTTAGCATTACAAGCTCTCACTTTTATATCTTGTATCATTTCTTTGATAGCTTCAACCGGTTATCATTTCTTTGATTGCTTCAACCGGTAGAACTTGTTGAACGGTGCAACTTAAAGAGAACTCGAGAGTTGCTGGATTGATGTAGTTTCATTAACGTGAACCCTTTTATGGTTATTTACACTAATTTTTGATAATGAGATGTCAAAAAATAAGTCCAACAAAGATCTCTTCTTTGTTGACAACTGTTCTACTCAGAAACTGGCCCAAGCTATAATGTGCGATTGACAGTCTTCAATTTCTCCTATAACTGTTTGTCGACCCCTTTTCTGTTTCAATGGATCTGCAGAATGCAACACAAGTGGATTGGACTGATTCAATCGAACAATTCTTAACGAGCTTATATCCAAAGCAGAAATGGAACACAATTGATCATCGTGGTTGTAGTGCATAAGTAACGTCATACTTGCAATTCGTAGTTGGTACTAACAGAGAAAGGGAAGCCAACAAGGAATTATGCTCAAGAAATGGTCTTTAACACCCAAGGACTTGGCACCTGCAAATACCCTTCTCATCGCCAGTGTTTCACATTTCAGGAGTGGGTTTTGGAGCTTTGCAGGTGGCAAACATCAAACAAGCCGCTGCCTTGGAGTACACAGTGCATAATGGAACTGCCGTCTGGCCAATGTTGGCTAAACGGAGCAGGAAACTTAGGAAAAAGAGATCAGAGAAGAAGAGCCCCTTCGTAGTTTTGGCGGGGGCTTTCTTTTAGAGGCTGTTTGTTTTCGTTTTTTTCTTCCGTTTTTTGTTGCCGTTTTTGTAAAAAGAAAAACAGGTAAGTAAAACGTGTTTGGTTTACTCTGTTGTGATTTTTTGTTTTTAAAAATAAAAAAACCACAACAGTTTTACAGAAACCAAAAAACATCGTTTCTCTAAATTTTGACAA
>JANVCL010000003.1:28682941-28701167 GCA_026546855.1 Erythroxylum incrassatum | reverse complement strand
AAAATTAATAATCATATTAATAACTTATTAAAAATTAATAATAATAAGAATAACTTATTAAAAATTAATAATAATAAGAATAACTTAATAATAATAATAATAATAATAATAATAATAGTAATAATAATAAACCAAAAATATTTTTATTTTCAGTTTTTATTAGAAATCTCAATCAAATAGGTTTTTGTTTTCAGTTTTTATATCGCAAATCTCAACGAAACAGGTTTTTGTTTTTTTAGGAAAAAAATAGAAATTAAAAACAGGAAACAGAAACTAAAAACAACAACAGAAAAATAAAAGTGAAACCAAACGACCCTTTAATTTGTAGTTTATTCGTGAACCGTGCTATGGACTAGAGCTAACGAACGGTTGATTAGAGAGGGTGGGCTGGGCTCGCTTATATAGTTATGGTTTTGTCTTTTATTGCTTCGTCCTAGCTTTATCTTGGGTTACACATGCCAAGATCCCAAAAGTCCGAGATGATGTTTGTGAACATACTCTATATTCGGAAGTTCAAAGGGACTGAGGCCAAAGTTCTTCGATTGAGTTACGGAGTGGCTATCTGTCTAGGAATGTGAAACTTTCAGGTCTTGAATTCTGGGAAGAGACCATATCCATCAGAGCTCTTAATGCTATCTTCCATTCTTCCTTGCGTTCTTAACTCCTCGGCTCATCAATTTTTAACCAGAACGTAGAAAACCCTTTCTTCTGCTGGGATTAGTAGTAAACAACACTCATGTTTGAGAAGACAGTGTGTTATAGTTTTATATGTTCAAATCCAACATATGCATAATGCTCAACTACAACTGGGTCGTGGTTATCCGGCATATTTATCGGGACGGTAAACGATGTGTGGACTAGCTAGCAAATTTTTCCGTTCAGCTCAATTTAGGAGTCACTTCTCTGGAGCATCAACTTAAAGATTGCATACATTTTTTCTTAGAGAATGTTACTGGGGATTATCACCTTAGCGTAAACCTGTAATGGTCTAGCTTGTATTCTCTTTATAAAAAAAAAAGTTTTTAAACTCCATATTCAGTAAAAAAAAGATAGTATGAAATAGTTTTACTTATAGTTAAAGGATTCCATCAAGACAGACACGTTTATCACATTGTACATTGTTATCTGTGTAAAAGAAGTGGGGCAGTACCCCACGTTATTAATTCTTTCCATGGAATCTTCTCAATGTTGTATTCCTTTAGATGCCTATTCAAAAGATAGCATCTTTTTATTGCATATATGATCAATCATTTCTGTAACTTTCTTTCTTCTTTATTTTGTTGTTGACTTCGCTGTATAGCCAAATTGTGTTGATCTTATGATGTGATCTCAGTTATTTCTTTTTATTGAGGAATAAAAGCATTAATACGCATGTCATTCAAGTCGTGTAATTCATCACTACTTTATAATGAGGAACAAAGGTACAAATACATTTATGTTTAAATTGTGTATGTCCCTATTTTAAGTTGTACGTTTCTTTAACTTCTTCACCATTCAAACATGTATTTTTTCATGTTTCGCTTTATAATTTCGGAGAAAAATACACTTTTATCACATACTCATAGCCAAACCGTGTTTGTCTGTAATCATGGTTTTGAAAATCGGACCGAACCGGCCGGTCTAACCGGTGACCAGTCGACTATTCGATCCGGTTCACTCTTAAAAACCAGTTCTCAATTGAACCAATAAGAATCGGTTAAAATTGGTCAATTGACTGGTCGGACCAGTCGAACTAGTTCAATAAATTTTTATTTTTTTGTATTTTTTAATATTATTAATATTATATATAATTAAATATAATTATTGCATAATTATGAAATCCCACCGGTTCGGTGGTTGAATCGGTCAAATCAGTGACCAATAAGACTTTCGGTTCGATGGCCAATTCGGGTTTCAAAATAATGTCCATAACACTCCCAAACACAACCAATGTAGTATGTGAGCTATAAACAAAGTTGTGTTGGACATATAAAAATCATTGGAATTTCATGAAATCCACTAATGATTTGCCTCGGAAAAGAATCCATCTTTTACTAATTAGAAGTAAGATTGTGTATAACTTTCTTAAATCTTGCGTATAGCAAAATTTTACTGATTGTTGTTTAATTGATAATGGCCCGTATATGTGGTCCTGATGTTGGATAGATATGTCCGTGAACATATTGTCTTGTAATGAATTATTGCCTTAAGACAGAAGACACGAAGTTTTGGCTATCCTGAACATGTAACAGGACAGAAATTAAAAGCCCTCTTGTCTTGGCTTCTCACACCAACTTCTGGGGCAGACGAGCGGTGAGAGAGAGGCCAATCTTGTTGGACGTCTCTATGCCAAACAATTATTCAAGTTTTTCTTACTTTTCCTCTAAATTTACTCCGACCACATAAATAATTAGGACCAAACAGTATCAATAACACAGAATGAAGCTACACATGAGCAATTCGGATCAACCCCACATACTATGAGGAACTCGTCCATATATGAAACTAAATCAAACTTAAGTTGGAGGTTTGATGTACAAGGACGTACTTGTTAGCAGTTTCTCTAGCTATCAATATATAATTAATTTGTTAGAGCTTAAGCTGTAATACCTAACGGTACCTTAGTTACGTATTTTGGATCAAATGTGAAAGGACAAGAAATAAAAAAATGTGAAAATACCTAATTTCGGTTTCATAACTTCAAACGAGCTTCTTAAAGTAGAAACAACACGAATCCATCGCCGTCTTTATGGGAACTCCTCTCCAGGACACGGGTAAGGTCTTTCTACAGTTTTTTTCAAAACGTAAGCTATCTTAACAGGTCAGAGAATCCTAATACTTACATCGATTATATGAGCAACTGCAGGAGATTTTAATCTTTACATATAACATCTATATCAGGCTTTCCATTACAAGACCGATATGGAAACGGTCCATACTAATTGGGATATATTTTTCATCCGGACTTCGACTTATTGATTTAGATCATTTATTAGGCCACTTTATTATCTTTATCTGGATCAAATTATGTAACTTAACCAATAAATTGTTAAAAAACTGAAAAATGCAATTAATAGTTGTCCAACTTTATGGGAAAGGAAAAAATTGTCTAACATTCTCCTCTCTTGGACAAGTATTAATTACAGTTTTGACTCTAGTTTAAAAATAATTTTAAAACTCAATTAAGCCACGCTACTGAATTAGTCGACTAAGTTTAGAAAACAAAACATTTAATCCAAAGATAACGAAAGTCTATCATTCTACCCCGCAAGGTTTTCGATACCGAAAAGTATCAAATACATGTGTCATGTGCGACACAGATCCAATACAATCACGTATACCTAATACCTTACTAATATGAATGGAAAAATGGAGTGTGACAAACTATGATGATACCTTATGATCTAATTATATCATCTTCATTTGTAGGTCTCGTTTTCTCCAACTTTATGCTAAACTATATTAAAGAAATCCTGTTTTCTCTCATTGAATGCTAAACAACATTAGAAAAAACTTATTTTCTCTCACTGAATGCTAAACAACATTAGAGAAAAACTTTATGTTCTCTAACTGAATGCTAAATTGCATTAGAGAATCTTTATGTTCTCCAACTGAATGCTACACTATATTAGATAACCTTTATGTTCTCCAACTAAATGCTAAACAGTAGTAGAGAACCTCTATATTCTTCAATTGAATGCTAAACTACATTAGAAAACTTTTATAAGATTAAAAACTTTATCCCCCAATGTCATGTCAATCTTCATGGATATCTATTTAAAACTGTATGCATCTAAATGACATAGGTACAAGGTCAATCTGTATATATGCCCAATGACTTTTAAATGCTTAAGATCGACACAAATCTTATGACTTTTATATGTATTACGACAATGTATGATAACACATATTACTGAGGATAAATGATGACCATCTCTATTGATAAACTATCATACTGTCATAATACATCAAAATCTACAAATGTACATGGAACAAACATAACGATCTGCTAATTAACAGTGTCTAAGAACGTCAAAATACCCATACTGTATACTTTTTTCACAAGCACAAGTGGGCAAATTCCTTTTCTTAAAGGATCAATTAACTTTTCCTCAGTATTTAAATGCTCCAAGCCTTAACTTTTGTAATCAGCACCTTTATACCAAATAATTGACTTTTAAATGCTAAGATCTTGTGATATTCTTTGTTTTTATTAAACAACATAGTAAGAAGATTACCACAATACAACCAAATGGGTTTAGCCACTAAATCAACCACAAACAACTCATAAATCAAGTTTATGAGCTAAACCATCTATGAAGCAGCCCCATAGTATGCACTCTGCATGTATTAGTCAAGGAAGTTACCCATGTCTACTTGACACACTTCCACGACATTGTACCATCTGCAAACTTAAAACTGTAACCTTAAGTGAAATTTCGATCATCCGGACATATGACTAAAATCTGAATTTGAATTCCTTACGAGGTTTAGTCTGTTGACTTTTCTATATGTCAACATATAATCCTTAATTCCCTTTAGTATCTCAACACTCATTTGACTACATTTCAATGATCTACACCTGGGTTAACCAAATGTTGACCAAACAGTCAAATAGTGAATGCAATGTCTTGCCTAGTACATAGCCAAGCATACATTAAACTATCAACCGTACTAGAATAAGGAACATTCTTTATAACCTCTCTCTTTATTTTATTCTTTGAATAATGTGCCAAAGATTATCTCTCACTATAAGAGATAGGTGCTACGATAGGTTTACTATTAACCGTATTAAACCTTTGTAACACATACTCAATGTATGCATTCTATGAGAGGTCTGATGAGTGTTGAGATCTGTCCCAATGAATCTGAATACTTAGGACAGAAGATGTTGCACCAAAGTCATTCATGTCAAAGTTCTTGGCCAAAAGTTGCTTAACCTCATACAACATGGTTAAGTAATTTGACGGGAGCAATATATTATCCACATGTAATAATAGGAAGATAGCTTTGCTCCCCCTGACCTCATAGTACAAGCGTCTTTTTTAATTTTATTTTCCATGAAGCCGAAAGAGGCCAAACCTTATCAAATCTAAGGTATCACTTTTAGGAGGTTTGGTATAAACGATATATTGTTCTACTTAACGTGCAAACCATGTAGTTCTATCTGGATCCTGAAATCCTTCATGTTGTACCATATAGATCACTTCATAAAAGTCTTTACTCAGGAAAGCAGTTTTGACATCCATCTGATGTAACTTTATATCATAATGAGCTACAATTGCCTTAATCACTCAAAATATATCCTACGAGGATACGAGAGAAAAGGTAGCATAAAGTCAACCTTTCTCTCTAAGTGAACCATTAGACAATTGAGCGAGCCCATAAACTGCTAAACTTTATCTTGAAATCTTTTAGGTCTTAAAACTTCATTTATAGCTGATAGGTTTGCAATTCCGATGTAAATTAACTAGCTCCCAAACCTTACTAAGCCTCATGAATTGCATCTCGTCATTCATTGCATCCCACCACACATCTGCATTGGATCCAGAAATAGCTTCTGTGAAAGTAACTGAATCCATAACATGTCTAATGGTATAGCCCTATACTTCTGATAGATTATGTAATCAAATGGGAAAACAAGTTGTCTCACTGATGGATTTGCTTTACTTTATTAGATCTTTTACCCCCAGGAGCCTCTGTGTGTACAAGTATGGGTTCCTGTTCGTGTACAGACATGGTACAAAGACCTAGATCCACCGGATCTAACTATATAAGTAACGGGTACATGATAACTGTAGTATCTACCCTGCTATCATCCGAAGGGCCAAAGGCCCACCATCATCATAGACATTGTATTCCAGAAACTTAGCTGTTTGTAATTCCATTATTCCAGCCCCTTCTTCTCTACAATAAAAGTTGTAGCTCTAAAGTGATCAAGATATCTTACTAAATAGCAATGAGCACAAAAAACATGCAACTTTTCTTTATAAGGATTATACTACGTCAGTAGGGTAACCCCATACACGAACATGTGCGAGGCTGAGTTTCGAAACTTCTAGATAATCAGGTAGAATAACCCTATTCTGTATCGACTTCTTCAAGTCCTTTAGGTTGCAGTTATGCCTTTCAGCAACACGTCATTTTGCTCAGAACTACTCAACATAATGAATTAAGTCACTATTCTAACTTAACAAACAGTCAACACGTCATTTTGCTTCTAGAGTTAAACTTTAATTTGTTACTAATGTAATAAATCCAGAAAAATGGAAAAACACATTTTATGAATTTTTCAGACCTAAAAACTAACCAAAAACACCTCAAGACATCCTTACAGGAAATCTAAAATTTTTATGCTTTTTTAAAATGTTGTAGAAAAATCCTACAAATGATGTCAGCACTGCGTTAGCGCATTGTAGCGTTGATGTCATCCGCTGATGCCAGCATGATGTCAGTTGCGAGTGGAGTTTGCACGTGCCGCCCAGTGACACGCCTCAACAATGAATAGTGTGTGCTCAACATGCGCGTTTATTTAATGGTGCGTGCGTTGCACATACCAACATATGGCGTGACACTGTCCACCCACGTGTCGACTCGTGGCTGGCACGTGCATCACACTCACTAGACGTATTGCCCCTCGGGGCAGTATCGTACGCCGTCGAGTCTACCAGAAAATGGCAATAAAAAGTAAGAAAAAAATCGAGAAACAGAAGTTAAATCTCTGAAAACCTTATGGAGAGAAAACTGAAAAATCTTCATTTTTAACCACCGATTATGTCACCGGTCTGATACCACATTAATACGTAACGATATCTTAGTTACGTATCCTGGATCGAACGTGAAAGGGCAAGAAACAAAGAAATGCGAAATACTTAATTTTAGTCTCCGTAACTTTAAACGAGTTGTACGAAGTCGAAACGAGCGTAAATCCACCGCTGTCTTTTTGGAAACTCCTCTCCAGGACGTGGGTAAGGTCTTTCTAAAATTTTCTCAAAATGTAAGCTCTCTTAACGGGTCAGAGAATCCTTATGCTTACGATTGATTATATGAGTAACTGCAGAATACCTTAATCTTTATATATAACATCCATATCATGCTTCCCCATCACAAGGCCGATACGAGTCCGGTCCATACTAATTGGGATCTATTTTTTATTCAAACTTTGACCTATTGATTTAGATCATTTATTGAGCCACTTTATTATCTTTATCTGTATCAAATTACATAACTTAATCGATAAGTTATTAAAAAACTGAAAAATGCGATTAATAGTTGTTCAACTTTATGAGAAAGGATAAAATTGTCCAACATAAGCACGATATCATGATAATTAATGTATCAACATTTGGTGCCAATGTCTAATTAATGAAGGAAAATTGAGAAGGTTTTAGGAATATATAGAAGTTTATATTAATATCTTGAAGCTATCTAGATTATACAAGCTAGCAATTTTTAGTGAGCTTGGATGATTGATAAGAAAAACAAGTGTGTACTTTCTTAGGCCATGCTTAACGAAGGCACCTAAACATCAAATTTGATGTTTTGATGCAATGAATTCATGTCAAGGAAGACAACAAAATCCAACACCAAAATAGTGTAATGAATAGTAATACATCAAATTTGGTGTTTTGATGTAATGAACTCGCTCTGAGAAAGACAACAAAATCCAACACCAAAATAGTGTAGTGAATAGTAATACACCAAATTTGATGTGTTACTATTCATGCACCAAAAGTTATAAAAAGACAACTCTGTCCATTTTCTTTTTAACATATTTCTTTTATGTTCTTCTCACAATGTGACTTATTTATATAATTTACTAAGTAATTAATTTTAAAATATATATTATTTTACACAAAATATATCATTACAAAGATCTTATTAAGATATTTAAAATGATACTAATATTGAATATAATATTAAATTAAAATTTAATATTTATTTATAAGTATTATAAATTCATTAATAAAATATATATTTATCCAAAATGGTCTACCTTGGTACAAATCATTCATGATCCCCGAGGCCCAAAAAGAAATTATTCGCGAAGATGCAAGAAGCATGTAGGAAGGATGTCGAGCATGCATTTAGAGTTTTCTAGTCACGATTTGCAATTATTAAAGGACTGGCACGGTTTTGGGAAAAAGAATCATATTACATGATATTATGTCAGCATGCATTATAATGCATAATATGATCATTGAGAACGAACGTGATTCTCAAGCGGTCATAAAAGATTGGAGCGAAACGCTAGCCCCTAAGATTAATATTAATAGAGACGACATAATTATATTTCAAAAATTTATTGCTAGACATAAGCAAATTAAAGGTAAAGAAGCTCATTATAAACTTCGTAATATATTGATTGAATATTTGTGAGAACGATATAATAATTCAGAGGATTAGAGGTTAAATGTGCAATAAAAATAATATATTTGTGTATATTATTAATTTGTTGTTGTAACAATATTAATTATATTTGTTAAATAATGTTAATTAATATAAAGTATATATTAATTAATTAATAATAATGATTTTATTTTAATTTTTATAAATAGATAAATAAATAAAAATTTGGTGTAGAGTAATTGTTGTAACACCAAAATTGGTGTAAAAATATTCTTAGACTATTCTCTTTTACACCAAATTTGGTGTAAAATTTTAGTGAAATTATTGAGGATGGCCTTAGCTATTTTCAGTGAGCTTAATTGGATGATTGACAAGAAAAACAGGTGTGTACTTTCTTAGCTATTTTCATTGAGCATGGATGATTGATAAGAAAAACAGGTGTGTGCTTTCTTCTATTATAACTTTTTTTTTCTCATTAGAGTGAAATTTTCATGTCAGCTGTTCCATATATATTCACCACTATTGAGTTCTTGGCTTGTAATAAAGTGGGGAAATTCCAGCGCTCACCTTTCATGTGGTTTTGTCTTTTTTGTCTCTATGTATTGAATGTCTTTTGTCTGTAGGTGTCACTCATCTACCTGCCCAAGTATTTTCCTCTTTGCTCAAGGTATTGGTAGAGAGACAAGTCTCTGCAAGTTTGTTTTGTTGGCTTCTACAGCCGAAGTTAGGAAATGAATGTGTATGTCTTTGTGCAGCATGTTCGAAGCTCTTTAGTAAGGTAACCTTTTCTACTCTATTAACCTTTGGCGGTCTATTTATAAAACAAGAAATTAAAGGGTCTAAATGGCTTTAGATCGCATATGTTTTTCCTTTCAGCTTTGCTTAGGGTTAGGTAATACTATACTTCTAACTTAATATTTGTAGAGGTCATGGCCTTCTCGCGCTACTTGTAAATGATTCTCAGCTATGGATACATGGATTCCATGGAAATATTGAATTTTATTCACTTCACGTTTTTGAAAGGTTTCATATTGAAAACCCATTTTCAAATGCTAAAAGAATGTTTCATGTTCTTGTTTTCATATTCATGATATTTACATTTTAAATAAAATATAGTATATATCTATAAATGTTATCTTATATAGTGTTGTTGTTTCCTTCTTTATATGCTTCTACCTCTTTATTTTCTATAAATAAAATAAAAATTTAGTCAATATGTACTGAAACATAATGACTAGAAATCTTCCATTATAAAAAAAAGGAAATATATATAAAATTGGAATTCGTATTGAAATAACATTTTCTTAATACCACGCTTCCCTCCTTGCACAATTACATGCATTTAGTGAATTTGGTTCTTGTGCACCAAGTTGTGATGTAAATTTAACGCTACTTTTGTGGATGTCTTCTTTGCAATTACTACATAATCGAACATTCGTGTATAACATTGTCGTCATCTACTTGCTTTTTTTGGCTAATTTGTGGCCCAAACTATCATGGGTAGAGAGGCTGGATAGGAAATATCCCTATTCAACACGCTCCACATGTTAAATTCATGTAGCCCCCTACCTTGATATCACTGCCCTCTATGTTAAATTATCACTTAAACTTTTTAACATCTTCATATCTAGGTAATATAATATGGACACTCTAACATAAGTTACCGCTCATGGTAGACATAAACATTGGGATTCTATGGGCATACTTCTGATTAGGCTAATTCAAAGGGCATAACACTACATGATTAAACATAATCTGTTTTACAGAAAATAAGTGGGTTGCCTGGATCTTTATTCTTTAATTACAGTTAACAGCAATAATCTCAAGTTCAGAAAACTTGTTATGGTCTTACTCTTGTTTGACTTTGGTCATGGTAATAGTATTTAGCCCTCCTTTATTCATATCCCTTCGTGGCTATAAAAGCTAAGGCGTAAGTTGCTCAGGTTGGAGACCAAACACTATTCTTTATCTCCCCTCTTCCTGCTTCAACTCCCACACTAACTAGTTTAGTGCTTGTGGGTTAACTAGCTAGTTAGTGCTCTAAATCTATATATTTTGGCAGACAAAATGAACGGAACGGCTAAGAAAATGAATGGAGCTCGACGACCTCATGGTCTGGCCTCAGTTCTGGCCATTGGCACAGCAAACCCAGAAAACTGTTTCTACCAAGGCGAGTTTCCTGACTATAGCTTCCGAGTCACCAAGTCAGAGCACTTGACAGGCCTCAAAGAGAAGTTCAAGCGCATATGTGAGCATCATATATATTACCCCTGTTGTGTGTATGCTCTACGTTCCTTCTTCACCGTATGTTTGTCACTAGTGTTTCTGCTCAGCTACTTGTTATTTATGTGATTCTAAGCTAAACGTTCGCTGTTTCTGGCATGTTTATTAGTTTAGAACAAGTTCACGTACAAAATGTTCAGACAGGTCGACTGTTTGTTTATATTTCTATGATATTTCCATTAATAATGGATGCTAACCTATAGCTTTTTACATGAGCAGGATGATATGGTTAGTAATTGCCAAACAACTTATGTCAAACTAGTAAATAAACAACCATTTAATACAGACTTTAGTATCTCTGTCCTTGACGGTCCATAACTTCAACCTGCATGTACTATTGTTTCATGAAAATATGTGCAAGTAAAAAAAGTACTATTTTTCAACTGATGTTTTTGTAAAGTAGAAAATATATCTTAATGATAACATTAGGTGTACAGTTTCATCTAACATTTTTAGTATATTCAAATTTTACGTTTCATGTTTTTACCAAAAATTTGACAAATGTATGTATGTTAAATTGAAGAAGTGGTGACTAGCTAGCCTAAGAAAATAGATTAATGAAAATACTCTTCTTAAATTAGACGTCGCTTTGTTACAAGAAAAATGACAGGAGCTTGTGCATTGCAAGCATTCCTCATCTAAAGAAGGAAGGCAGGAACGCAACTCTTCTTTCAGACTGCTCGAGCAGTATTCTGAAGTTGAAATTATGAAATATAAAATCACGCAAGAGACAATTACATTATCCCAGCTTTTAGCAAGTGCAGAAAGGATACTTATTCAGAACTCACTCTTTTTTTTATTTCTTTTTTGTTTTATTTTATTTTTATAAACGTCTACTTTTAATAATTATAAGAAAAGACACATATTTAGAATTCACTCTTGTCCTATCTCTATTTTGTTTTATTTTATTTTTATAAACATCTACTTCTAACAATTATAAGAATTAAAAGAGGTAAAGTATGATTTTTATTTTTTTATTTTACTTGGGCTATAAAACATTAAGAAAACTCGGATTTATATTTCTAGGAAACAAATAATTGATGTAACATCTATATTGCTGGAAAAACCATGAAAATAATTTATTGGTCCAATTAGAATAGGTAATAAAAGTGTTGAAATATTGATAAATCTCTTCTTAATTGTAGATATTAATTATTAATTTTTTAAAAATAAAATTTCTATTCGTTTTTTTTTTCGTTGAATGGAGAAGTATAAACATATTAAGTTATTAGGCTGAGAAAAGAAAGCCTAGATATATCCTCTAAAAGGATACTGATCAAGCAACCTACAGGCGGGATGTGATACCAATAGGTGCTGATGTCTAGATAATGTGAATTAACCGATGTCCCATCGACTTGCAGGTGAAAGGTCAACAGTGAGGAAGCGATACTTGCACTTGACAGAGGAAATCCTGCAGGAGTATCCAAGCATAGCAACCCACAATGCGCCATCCCTAGACGCACGTCAAGAAATCGAAGTTGCAGAGGTCCCTAAGCTCGCAGCAAGAGCAGCCTCAAAAGCCATCGAAGAATGGGGACAACCCAAAAGCAAGATCACCCATCTCATCTTCTGTTCAACTTCGGGGATAGACAAGCCTGGCGTTGACTGTCACCTCGTACACCTACTAGGTCTTCCACTGTCTGTCAACCGCGTGATGCTCTACACTCTTGGCTGTCATGCAGGTGGGACTGTGCTGCGCATCGCCAAGGACTTAGCAGAAAACAACGTTGGTTCTCGTGTTCTTGTTGTGTGCACAGAGCTCACTGTCATGACGTTTCGTGGACCCTCAGAGACTGACTTAGCTAATCTTATACGTATGGCAATTTTTGGTGACGGTGCAGCTGCCGTGATTATCGGTGCTGACCCTGACCTATCCATCGAACGACCCATCTTCGAGATCTACTCAGCGTCTCAAACATTGGTTCCTAACACAAGCAAGGCAATTCATGGACGTGTTCTGGAAATGGGGCTCACGTTTTACGTCGACAAAATGGTGCCTAAACTGGTGGCAAGCAACATTGAGCAATGCTTGGATAAAGCGTTTAGCCCAATTGGTATAAAGGATTGGAACTCAATATTCTGGATGCCACATCCAGGAGGGCCAGCAATATTGGCAGAGATAGAAGCGAAACTGGGGTTGAAACCAGAGAAACTGAGAGCAACAAAACATGTCCTGAGTGAATATGGGAACATGTCAAGCGCGACAGTGCTGTTCATATTGGATGAAATGAGGAGGAGATCGAAGAAGGAAGGGAAGGAGACGACAGGTGAAGGGCTTGAGTGGGGTGTCCTCATGGGTTTTGGACCTGGCGTGACAGTGGAGACCGTAGTTTTGCGTGCCATTTCTGTGTGAGAAGTTGCGTGTAGAAATTTAGTATGATAATTGTGGACATTTGTTCTTCTGTAGAGAGAGAGAGTGAAAAATGTCCATTTGCTGTGTTCCTGATAATCTTGCATTGCAGCAATTTCTGTTTCTGTTGTGAATTAAGAGATCCCTGACCCTGCCACTGCCACCTGTTGTCCCATTCACCCAGTAATTTCCCTCCAGTTTTGTTTTCTTTTCAAAGGAGAGGAAGGAAGAGACTGATACTACTGACACCTCATCTTTTTATTTCTTTACATAATCAACTTTTTGGCTCTATATAATATCGCCGGAGCCCAATATCGCCGAGCTATGGGATAGTTAGTCCTTTTCGAGTTTTAGTTCTCCTTTTATTAAAAAAAAAAACTTTTTGGCTCTATATAATATCGGTGGTCCAATAGTTCATAATGTTGGAAAATTGGGATGGTATCTGTTAAAAAATTATAAAACATATTGTTTGATATTTTGAAAGTTAAGGTTACTAAAATTCTATAAAATAATTTAATACATAAATCATAATAAAATGTAAATTTTAATTCATATCTTATTCTGAATATTCCAAAACTTGATTATATTCTTATTGTATCCCTTAAAACCATTTTCGAAACTAATCCATCACAACCATCATAATTGCACAAGTGTCTGATCTCTAACGATATCTATAAAACATATTAAGAGAACTCTGCAATTGTTGCAAAGAAGGTTGGGTAAAGAATATTAGCTCCGTTAGAGCTTAAATCTATTTATAATAAAAGTTGAATATTTTAGTAATTAATTAAATTTAAATTCTAATTTTAATTAAACTTTAAATATAATTACAAATAATTCCAATTAAATCTCAATTATGCCTAAATAAGGTTTATACTTTTTATTAAATATCTCATATTTAATCATAAAGTTTCTCAAACTTTACAATCAAGTCCAACTTGATTTAAAATATCTTTGGTCTCTTCAACTCGTTCTTTATATATAACTCATTGAGTTCTCAAATATGTTGGTAATTATACAAATTATAACCCTAAATCATATTTAGGATTAGATAAATTAAACTCATTTAATTTATCTTTAATTCTCTAATTAAACAATTTATATTTACAAATCAAGATTGACATTATCAACACAACATAAATGCCTAAATATTTAGAAATGTCAAAGTGGTTTTTCCTAACTTTTCCGTGCATGATATTTCCGTATAATTCAATTCTTTCATGATACAATGTTTCCCTTATTCATAAAGCATGGAATTAATGTCTACTCTATTTTGAATCCAATAATATTAGTTCTCCACTATTAACTATTGATTCAATTAATAACATTTGTAAATTATTTACAAAATGTCATTTAAACTTGTCCAAGGATTTTCCGAATCAATAATAATCGAGAACAATGAAACATACTCATTAATTACTTTAGGATAGTGAATCATATCTTGATTACTCAGCTGCCTCCATATAGTTCATGCTACATCCAATAGCTACCTACTGAACTACCTATAATTAGAATAAATCATAAGTGGTATCAAAACATAGCAATCGCTATATAAGATAATTTTGGAGTCCTCAATTCAAATGATCATTTATATAATCATTACAATGAAACTTTCCATAGACATACAAGTAATATTCCAATAGATTTCTCATATAAGATCAGTTCATTGAACTTGTTCTCTAATATGCACCCATACATTTGTATAAGTATATGTATACTTTAGCCTATGAGTTCTAGTACTTCCTTTATAATGAAAAATATCTTAATAGAACAATAATTAGTAACAATTTAGGGATAATACATAAATGCAATATAAATTTCATAATTATAATCTCATCATTTCAATTACAATGCATAATTATTCCTTGAATTTCATCATATGCATCTAAATATGTACAAGATAAAAAATAATTTTATATTATTTTGTCACTAAACTACAACTAACCGATTAGCTCTAGGTCATAGACCAACAATCTCTCACTTACACTAAGTTGATCGTTTAAGTATCATATACCATATCATCATATGACGATCATGCTGCCGCTGGGACAATAGCATAACGAGATAATTCTATAAAATTCCCTACAGTGAGGATTTGCTTAAATATTACAACTTTCATCTTAATTATCATCGTAATTAAGAAAATTTGCCTAAATACATCCTTGAATCTTTGATAAGACCTTAGCTCCTTTTACATGCTCAATGACTCTAATGGTCCACATCACATTACTTTCTTGAACATTCGTTGTATATCAAGTTTATCAAACAACTTATTGATCCAATTAATCATTTCCACTAAATGAAAACTTTATTATGGATTAATTAGCAACAATTGTCGCTTTAGAATCCTTTAAATCTTGAATGATATTGTTCTAACTAAAACATATATTTATTAGGATTTACTTCTAAAGTTAATATCTATATAACCTTGAATTCAAATATCAACTCATACATAGAATAATTGATATCTTTAATACTTCACAAGTATCAAATACTAAAATACTAAACATCTTTATTACATCATCTTTGTACTTGAGCTTAGAATAGGTAAACAATTTCCAATCTATATTATAGATCTAATTTCCAAAATTAAGTTGTTACTTTAAAATCTAACAAGAGTTGTTCTTGTTCAATTATATTTTCAACAATTGAAATTAGAATTATTGTTCTCTATGAGCAATCTTTACATACTCCTATTGAAATAAACAACTATACTCCACTAGCCTTCTTATAGACATGATAATTCACAATCATCTCTAAAACAAACTCTTTGAATTCATCATAAAAGTGAATCAGCCAATGTTTCATAGCCTCTTAACTATACATCAAATTTATCAATAAAAGCGGTAGTTCTAATTGGATATAGTAAAGCCTTTATTTAATGTACATGTTTATGCTTTTAGTAGGCTAAATCAAATAGAACAATTCCATCAAGATACTATACCTTTCAGCTTTACTTAATGTAGCCTCTAACATCTTGCTATCATGGTATTGACGTACATCTTACATGTTGTCATCAAAGTTTATGTGACATTAGTCAACTCAAAATGTCAATACGTTTTCTTATCTATATGATTTTGACACATCTCTAAAACTTTGTCACCAAATCCTTAAAAGAAATTATAGCAAAATTACATAATAGGCGTACAATTTTCTTTTCTAACTTTGAGAACTCTTCTAAAACATTATCCTATGTTCAAGAAATTTTGTTGATTAACTCTTAATATCAACTATACTAACTAAGATAAATTCTATTTAGAACAAAAATATAAATGTATGAAAAACAAGTAATTGAATTATATGTCATGACTACCAAATAAGATTAGGGCTTTAGTCATGTATTTAGCTACTCTTACTATTTTATTTGAAATAATAACCCTTACAACTATTAGGAAAAGATTACTTTAATCTTTCTAGGGGCTAGAATTTTATTCAAATATAATTGATCTTGAATTTGTTCAACAAACCAATTAAACTCAAATTAAGTAGATAATAACTTTATCAATCACATGTCATACGACTCCTAGATCTGTTAGGTGATAACTCTTGCCAGAATATATCTTACATATTATTCCTAACTCTGCCTCTAAATTCATGTGATCATGATTTTGCTTATATAAATACGCAAATTTAGTTAAGCAGAACTCACTGTCATAAGACTAAACATATTCGGGTTAAAGCAGTCTTGAATTTGCTTAACAAGCATAATAATAAACAGAACTCTAGTTTATTTTTAAAACAATGGAAGACAATAATCATGTTCAAACATGTATTTAATATTTTTAACAAGGGATTTAATTTTTTTTCATCTAATCAAACAGAAAATTACATGTAATAATATCACATACATAAAATATGCAATTTAACATACACTCAATTTATACATCAAACATATAAATAAAGTATACAACTTATGCACTGATAATCAAATTATATACATAAAATATCAAGCTTCATTTAATTCTAGTTATTGATCTTCATAATCTAAAATAGTATTTTCAACTTCTTGGAAAATTAAATTAAATTAAACTCATTGATTCCTAAACATATTAAATTTATATTCCAAATAGAAATTTAATTTGATTTGAAAATAATTTTCATATCCAATTAGAAACTATTTTCAATTATCTTGACTTCTTTAACAAAATTAATTGAAATAATTTTCAGTAAATTATTCTTCTTACTCATTATAATTTAGAAAACTAATTTTGAAAATTTAACAAATGAGAAATTCTAATCAATTTAGAAAACTATTTCTAATCTAATTAGAAAATATTATTATTTAATTAGAAAACTATTTTCTAATATTAAAAGGAAACTATTTTCAAAAAAAACTTTTAAATTTAATTAAGAAAATCCTTTACATTATTTATGTAGAGATTAATTTTTTAATTAACTAAAAATCTTTCTTTAATAAATTAGAATTTTTCAGCTAGGTTTTCTGCATTTTGTGTCTTGTGCAGTCGCACTAACTACCTAGATTTTCTTACATGGGAGTCTCCTTTCGCCGCTGCCATTACAACTACCATCGCCAACCACTTTGCATCACTACTCCTGCAACAGCCACCAGTGACGATGACACTTTTGGAGCTGGTGACATTTTAGGACCTCCATCCCACCGACCAATGTTTTCCAAAATTTTCGAAACCACAACCAGTCTTCACTGGAAAACATGAAAACGTGTTTTCCATAGATTTTGGGTTTATTATTGTTTACAAGTGTCTAATGTTCAATGAAATTGTTTTATATATTGTTTAACAATTAACAATTTCAATTCAATTCCAAGTTGACTTGTAAGGTTTAAAATTTTCAAGATAAACTTTTCAGATTAAAATTAATCAGATTTAATATGATATTTAAAATTTATGATCTTGATTCCTTAATTAAAGATCAACAATAATCAAACAATTTAATCAAATTAAAGTTGGCTTTGATACCACTATTAAAAAATCAGGTTGGAATCTAATTCTGTGTGCAGTAGAATAATTATGAAACTTTTTTATGTTATTTTCCAAAATTAAGATCACTAAAATTCTATAAAATTATTAACGCATAAATCATAATAAAGTATGATTCTTAATTCACACCGTATTTTGAAGTTTGATTATATTTATTGTTGGGACCCGTTTTCGGAACCCAACTCATAACAAACGAATCATAGTTTAACTAATATTGCTTCATTTTTTTCTTTTTCAATCCTTTCATATTCATTCTAATCAATCCTTCTTATACGAATCAAAACAATACAATTTCCCATTTGGAAAT
>JANVCL010000003.1:28631458-28642716 GCA_026546855.1 Erythroxylum incrassatum | reverse complement strand
AACAAGCACAGTGTTTCAAGATATTATTGGCAAGCTAGGAATGGAAAATATCCACTCACCAGCTTGAGGGGGAGTGTTGGATTATGTAGAATCATGCAGTATTATCTAGGAGATTGTATAGCTATAGAAATCATATAAATCCCTGATTTCTATGGATTAGGATTAGATACAGATTTCCATGTATCTTAGGAAATCTGATACTTTATTTGGTATAGACAAGTGTATATATATTGACTATAGCTGTAACCTACAAAATACGAGAATGAAATTATCTCTTCTCTTCTAATATTTCACAATATATCTTAACTGGGAACTAAGATTGCCCTGATTTTTTCACATTGTTCTATTCAACAAACACATATCACAGCATATACATAACTTCTCTTTTTAAAAATTGTCTGAAGAATGATGCTGTAGTTCTGCTTTTTAATCCTTTAGTTATTGTGCATTTGTTTCAGGAAAAGGATGCTGAAAAAGTTTTTTATGGGCTTGATGACATAAAGGGAGCTGAGGATATAATAATAGTACGCCTGAGTACCTGTCTATGAGAATATGCTTATTCATGAGTATAAAGTTATTCTAATTATTATGTTTGTCTGCATAGGTTGAAGGTGAATTTGATAAACTTGCAATGGAAGAGGCTGGGTTTCATAATTGTGTGAGTGTCCCTGATGGTGCGCCTCCATCAGTTTCTCCAAAGGAATTGCCACCTGTGGATCAGGTCTGTGTTAATTTCCAAGTTCTGGATTTGTTCAGTGGTATACCTTAATTGATGCGGACTGCAGTTATAAAAAAAACTGTTTTGTTTTATTGGATAAGAAGTTGTAAATTGTCGTGTAAAGACAAAGTGTATTTGCATCACGCTTATACATGTATGCCAATAGCATTGTGTATGTAGGCCACCTACCTAAATCAAGTAAATATTTCTTTTGTAATGTGAATAAATACCAAACGAATGAGTGCTAGACCTTTTACATTTTTGTTTGAGATGTTACTCTTTGGAGATGTTTGATGTCTCATCTTGTAGTTTCTCTGTGCTTTCATGTAGACAAACACACTCATAAATCACCTTTATTCATTAAGAATTTTTTTCATTTTTTTTTTGTATTGGGAGTACCTATTAAAATGTTCTTCACATGGTGTTCAATTATGCCAGTCGGGATTCTTTTAAATTCTTTAAGCAGGGCAGGATTGTTATGACTTCTCTAGTTGCATGCACAGTCTTATGTAGGTCAGGATTTTGTGACATGGTCTTTATTGAAACTAAAAACATCAAATATTTTTGTGCTTCAACAATAAGAACTATAAAAAGTTCTGGGCTATCAATGACTAAAATTTGTTATTGTTAATGAAGTCCCAATGCATCGCATATTCTAGTTCAGTTTTTGTAAATTAATCGCAAGCATAATTTTCTCACGCTATTCATTATAGTAGTCTATGGCTTGTTTACACTGTTATTATGGACTTGATTTTTTTTTTTTCATCCATGTTCATTGTTAAGCCAGGACACCAAGTATCAGTATCTTTGGAACTGCAAAGAGTACTTGAACAAGGTTAGTAGATGTAGAAGGAGCCGTTTAACATCTATTCTAGCCGTTTAACTCATTACCTTGTACAATTGTCTTTGATCTTTAAACATCTATTCTGTAGGCATCTCGAATAATACTTGCTACTGATGGAGATCCGCCTGGTCAAGCATTATCCGAAGAACTTGCACGTCGAATTGGAAAAGAAAGGTCTGCAATTCTTCCTGAAAATAGTCCCTTTTCATGATAGAAAATTATTTATAAATTTCTTGATGTAAATTCTCTGTTTCACTTTGGGATGCAGATGCTGGCGAGTTAAATGGCCAAAAAAGAATGAAAATTCACATTTCAAGGATGCAAATGAGGTTAGACATGATTAGCTGACATATCTGTGCACTTATTAAGTTAATGATGATTGAAATCCGTAGACATTTGGATTCCATGATGGCCAGTGATAATCTGACAAATCAAGAATGATGTCTAAATAGAATTTGCTATAACATCATCAGGTTTTGATCTAAATAGAATTTGCCATAACATCATCAGGTTTTGATGTATATGGGCCCTGATGCACTCAAGGAAGTAGTCGAAAATGCTGAGTTATTTCCAATACGTGGACTCTTCAACTTTAGAGATTACTTTGATGAAATTGATGCGTTTTACAATCAGTCCCTTGGATATCTATCTGGTGTATCAACAGGATGGAGGGCGCTAAATGAGTTATACAATGTAAGCTTTATTTGCTTCTTCTTTATGAACCTTTTCTCTGTTCCTCCCACTAGGTAAGAAACCCATTATTGGTACCGTCTATGAATTTGCAGTACCTTACATGAGATCTTGGCTCAACAAAACTGGATGTAGTAAACAAATATTTTTTGCTGGAGTGGCAGTTCTAGTCTAAATGAATCTGGCGATGTATTGATTTTATGATTGAGTTTTGTATGTTTGGAGAAGGCCTTATGCATATATATTGTGTTTATCTTGTGATTGTAATAAGTGTTTTTTGAGTGAAGGCAGTGATGTTAATTCTGTGGTTCAAGATTTTTGACAAGTGATAGGTGCTTTCCCTATTTTCTTACTTTATTAATAGCTGTACTTGAGGATGTGTGATTTCTGAAACAACTGTTAGGGGGATATGAGCCCATCTATAAGAGACGATAATTTTTATAATGGGTAAGAAACGGAGATTTCCATTAAAGGTGGCTTTTGTATGTGAATTCTTGTCTTCAGAATTGTACATGGACCTAATTACTTATCATTTTCTATAATCTTTTAGCTTGGCAACCACCTTGGTATACCATCGCCTGTTGGCTTTAGCTTCTGTTTCTGTGTGATCTTTATGTTGTTTAGTATCCTTTGGTTGACTCATGTCTTTTTATTTGTCTTCACGCATGAAGATACGTAATCCTACTTTTCAAAATGTCTCTTGCTTCCTTCTTTCTATCAAATTCTCAGGAGAGAATGCAGTAATCTTAGACCAGTATTTTCTTATGGGAAGCTGAACTATAAACCAATGGATAAGAATGAACCCTGCAATTGTTCCGAAACATAATCTTCAAACATCTTGTATATCAGAGTTTGCTTCTAATTGAAAAACTCAGTTATGCCTGATGGCGTTCCATTATCACATGTTCTATTCTTCTATATTTGTTATCCCCCTCTCCCTGTGCATGTGGCCTGGTTTTAAAGGGTATTCATAGATCTTGGATTTATGTTCTGTTGATCAGGTTGTACCAGGAGAGTTAACTATCGTAACTGGTGTTCCAAATTCAGGCAAAAGTGAATGGATTGATGCTCTCTTAGTTAATCTGAACAGAACTGTTGGTTGGAAGTTTGCACTTTGCTCTATGGAGAATAAGGTCGGCCTCTAAACCTGGTTTTGCCTTTTGGAGAATAAGGTCTTGTGGATGCAAATATTATTCAACAGTTGTAAAACCTTTACAACCTTGATATTTCTAATTTGACCAATATTTGTGTCTATTCTACATCATTTGCCTACATTATAGGTTCGAGATCATGCACGGAAACTTTTGGAGAAACACATTAAGAAGCCATTCTTTGATGCAGGGTGGGTTCAGAGTTATTTTCTCTTCTTGATCCTTTGGATTGTCATTTTTTCTAATTCTTATGTGATTCTTTTCCCAAATTGTACCAATGCTATTAATTTTGTTGTTACTCTCCTTGCCATTCATAGCTATGGAGGATCAATTGAACGAATGAAGACTGAGGAGTTAGAACAGGGGAAACAGTGGTTGAACAATACATTTTATCTCATAAGGTGAGCTGTACTCTAAAATTTCCCTGATACACTTCAGCTAGTTCTTATGGTTTAAGATAAAGTGGAAATGATATAAAGTAGCCCTTATACTGTATTTGAACAAAAATCTTACACCACATTATTCAAATTTAACAACTTCCATTAATGGTTCGTCTAAATAAGGTTATCGTTCCAATTTATAAGATTATGGGTGTTAACTGAACACTTTAGAATGCAAGGGGCTATGCTCTATTTCCGAGTAAAAGTTGGATGGTTATATGAACTTTCTCCCAATGATTTAATTTTTAGTTGTAGTATTTCTTGTAAGGGGCATTTGATATTGTAGCATCTTTGATTTTAATCCAAGTGGTCCGTCTTTTACTTGTAAACAGTGCCCATAAGAGCATTAAAAATAGGGTAAATCGTATAAAAAAATCAGGCATTTTGTTAAAATTGTATTAAAAATGTTTCATATTCCAAATTCTGGATGCCACTCCCAATCTTTCCGTTATTCTAATTTTTTCGTTTCCTCAAAAAAACAAGACTCAGTTGAATGGTCAACTTTAATTAGGAGTCAGCTTGTCTTTTAAAATATCAGGGTAATAAAACTATTTGTACTATTCTGATGTAGGATAAATAGTAGGTCTGTATAGACATATAATATAGGGATATTCTTTTAAGTTTTGAGCATTAATATCCTAATTGTTCAACTTGGTACCAATAATTTTTATCTTAGGCTCGTTTGTAGACTTTTTGAACAGGTCTAAAAGCTTCCCTTCAATTATATTATCTTCATCAAACTGATGACATCTCACCCATTCAGTAGCAGTAAGAAACCTGAAAGAGAAAACTGAAATCCCTCGAACAAACCAAGGTCATTTCAACTTGTTTAGTATTAAAGAAAAATCTGTAAAAGAAGAAACTAGAATTTCTTCAACAAACTGGTAACAATTATGCTAAATCAGCACAATGAACCTGAAGAAAAAGTTGTAGTCCAACAAATTAATTGAAACCCTGCTGGATGAGCATCAAAGTTTTCCATTTTGGTTATTTAGGGAACAAGAAATGATTTTGTTCAATTCAAGTTGTAAAATGTTCAGTCTGATCGAGTGCTGATGATGTGTCTCTGATCTTCTGTGAGTGCATTAATGTATATATTTTTTTGTTCCTTTACGTGTGTAGGTGTGAAGATGATCAACTTCCAAGTGTAAAATGGGTCCTTAATCTTGCAAGAATAGCGGTTTTAAGGTATGGGGTGCGGGGACTTGTGATTGACCCTTACAATGAGCTTGATCATCAACGTCATCATCACATGTAAGGTTTTGACTTTTGATGTGATGTTTTGACATACTACCTCTATATATTTATATAGTATGCCATATAAATATAAGCTACGCTGGTAAGTTCTTTATGTCATATAAATATAAGCTACGCTGGTAAGTTCTAACATCTGTTTGCTGTTAGATATTGCTTGCTTAGTCATCCTGATTCTTTCTATTGTCATGGGTGCTATCACTCATTATGAACTCTTGGTCATTGAATGTTCTGTTGGTTCCTCTGTTGTTGGCATGGGATAATCTTCCTCATTAACTTTGAGGTTTAAAACCATTCTTGTCCTTGATAAAACTGAGTTTTTGGATGAAATTCCTCCAATTTTCTGAAGGCATTTAAATTGCTGAGAAATTATTTGTTATTATCTTGTAACAAGCAGTTGTGCCGTTTTTTTTTAAATGCACTCTACTTAGTTGAATTCTTTGCTTCTATATGCTTTTGCTGGACGGGGCATCTTTTATTTGAAAGTAGTTATGCAATTGGATTTGTTTTAGTCTTATCTGTCAGATTTATTTAATGCATTTGGAAAGTTCATTTTTGTCTCTTACTGCTGCTCACTGTTCTCAGTAAAATTGCAGCATTTGTCTGTCATACACATGGTGTAACTTAAGTGTAGAAATTTAAATGATTTGTATTCCTTTTAAGTATTTGAAGTCGGCGGGTGTGTTTTCATTAAGATAATTACTTTTGAAATATAGCGAAGATTGCATTTGTGACCTGAATACTTCACTTCCAGTTTTATTGCTTGATGTTTTGCAGTTTTTCTAATATTCTCCAATTAACTTCTTTTTATGTATGTCATTTCCTTGTTTTTCCCTGATTAATGAATTTCAGTTGGTTTTATTCTCAGCATTTAACAAATGCTTTCTTCCTGTCATTCTTACCACCTGTTTATTGAAAACTTGATCTTATTAATTGGATACAGAATTCAGCAGAATGCAGGAAAATACTGAAAATAAATTATTCTTTTTACATGTTTCTCAATTTTGGTCACTTTATTGGAAATGAATCTATGCCAACAATTTAATTGTTGGAATGAGTTCCTTCTAATCATCAAAAAGAAACTATAGTGATTGGTGCTGGAAATTTTTTCACCTGCATTCTTTGGGTTGGAAATTGAATATCTGCATACCTTCATTCTTTGGGTTGGAAATTGAATATCTGCATACCTTCTTGACATGACATTTTGTTTTAAGACAGGACTGAAACAGAGTATGTAAGTCAGATGCTTACACTAATCAAACGATTTGCTCAGCATCATTCTTGTCATATTTGGTTTGTAGCTCATCCAAGACAGGTTGGCTGAACTCGAAGTTTCTTGATTTTGTTTCTCCTCCGGTGACCAGCGTTTGCCTTCACTGACCTGCAATTTCTATTTGTTGGTCTACAGTTGCATAATTGGGTTGGGGCTCCTCCTAATTTGTATGACATAAGCGGTAGTGCACATTTCATCAACAAGTGCGACAATGGTATTGTTATTCATCGAAACAGAGATCCTGATGCTGGGCCTATCGATCGTGTACAGGTGGGTTACAAAGGCTTTTGGGCATGTTCTTGTTCATGTGTATAACTCAATATATATGTGTAGCTTGTTCCTCTTAGCAGATTTTAGAAATCAAACACTTTCTAACGAAACTGGCTTGAAAGCTTTTGTGCATGGGCAAAGATGGGCACTGCCCTCGTATGCCCTCTTCAAGCTCTTTCTGCATGCTACATGTCAAGAAAATGTTAAAAAGAAAAGGGAAAATGAGAGGAAAATAATTACTCATGATACAAATCTTAATTCAACCTTTTGTTTTAACAGGTTTGTGTACGGAAGGTACGAAACAAGATAGCTGGAAATATAGGTGATGCATTCTTGTCATACAATAGGTATGCACTGTTCTGTTGGTTCTAACCGAAGTGAGAATGATGTTTTGTAATTACAAGTTCTTTTTTTTTTTTTTTTGGTGTCTGGAGATCTTATTTCTGTCTTGCCAAATTGATTGTAGGTGTGACTGTTTTCTATTCTTTTGGTATTTGACATTGCAAGAACAAAAGCTAATGAGCTGTTGCATTATGTTCTGGCAGGGCAACTGGCGAATTTATGGATATTGATGAACAAGTTAGCAGGTGTTGAATGATGTGAAGTCATGTGAATTTCCAATTTTTGCAAATCTGTTCTTATATGCATTAAATTGATGGATGAAGTATCATTTTCTACTTTTAGATCTCCACTATTGTCTTAATGTCTCAACATGCCAGCATCATACAAGTACTGCCTATTTTGGACTGACTCATGCTTTGAAGTTTCAATCATAAATGACGAGGAAACACAGAATTTTAGGAGTCTCTACGTATGTTATGAATATCATACCAGGCTCAGTATTGGATTGAATTCTGGAACGGTATTGTGTTGGTGTCGGATTGAATTCTTCGGGTAATTTTTTAAATTTATGAAATAGTTCTTAAATTTTTTTTAATTTGCAAAATAGTTAATTGGTATATTGTACAATTGTACTGTCTATTTTACTAGTTTATTGTTTACATTAATCATGTTTTTAAAAATCTTAATAATAAATAATAGTGACAATTAATATCAAATAATAATAATTTTTAAATATTTTACATATAAATAATAACCACAATTAATATAAATAAAGATGATTATCATCACTTCTTTTGGATGCATTCATTACATCACTTTTTTATACTAAACCAATTTTTTTTCCTAAATGAGTAAATTTAATACCAAATATTAAAAATAAATTACTATTTCACAAATATTAACAATGTATTAATTAATGATTAAGTTTTTACAATTTTACAAAATTTGATTATTAATTTTACAATTTTACATTTGAATTTGATTATTAATTTCACATTTGATTATTAATTTTACATTTAAGTTTAAATGTTAATTATCAACTTTCAATTTTAATAATCAACCGTTCTTAATACATAATTACATACTAATCTTATTTTACAATTTCATTTTCAATTCCAATTCTAATTTTCATATCAGAAATTTAGAACAAAATAACAAAACCTCATAGTATTCAATCCAACAATTTCAACTTCAACTTTAAATCAATTCACTTCACATACATACAAATCCAATATCCAATATTGTAAGTAATTTCATTCTAAAACAAAACAATCATTAATCCAAAACTATGATAGCAACTTCAACCTCCATCCATTGACAGCCAAGCCAACTCTCAAATTCATCAATACAAATCCAAATCCAATCCAATCCACAACATAAACATAATTACCAGCAATTTTTGAAAACAACGAACAACAAACAGAAACATAATCAACAGACCTTAAAATTTTTTTGAAACCGTCAGGTCTTCGAGTTGTGACTTCGAGTTTTTAGGTTGTCCACCTTCACAAACGCATCGGGGGGTCAGTGACTTAGTGGTGCGGTGGTGCGACGATGACGTGTTGTGGACCTTGTGGTGTTGCAGTGGTGTGGTGGATCTTCGGGGGATGTTAAACGCAAACCCAAATTGCGACTTCGACGAGGATGAGGCAAGGAGGAGAGTGATACAAGCACTGGGGAGGGCTGGAGGAGACAACTGGAGAAGAGAGGAAGCGACGATGGTGATGAGACGACCCAGATGACGGCGAGAAAGAGGTGAGAGCGAGAGAGACCGCTAAAGTGTGAGAGAGAGGGTGAGACTTGAGAGACAGCAGTCGGGGTCGGAGGGGGGGGGGGAGAGGTTAGATTTTTTGGGTTAAAATTTTTTCAAATTTGCTAAAAGGTCCTCAAACTTTCCAATTTTTTCGGATCTGGTCGGTATTTTTTGGAGAAAACCCCAGTACCGACTGGTATTTGTGTCTGGTGCCGAGGTTAGGTTTCGCCGTACTGTTATTCGGCTGGTATCGTACGGATCTCAAAACATTGGTCTCTACTGTTAAATATAGGGATAAAATGTGAAGAAAGCTTGAAAGATATAAATTAGAAACCTATATATATCCGGTTTTTTCAAGAAATGGATAATCAGTATAGCCTACAACAGGATCAGGAATATAAAAAGTTTCTCTGTTGCATTTGTTCAAAGGAGCATCAAGCTAAAATCTCCTAGGCAAATCAGGATTGGCCAAGAACAAACGACCAATAGCTATAAATCAGCTCAATTTTCTATAACAGCTTGGTTGCCATCTTCCTTGTCATAGCGTCATACAATTATCAATGTGCCTCAATGCCTTTCTCATAGGTAGAAGACTATGAATATTCTTTTCTGTCACTTTTATCATTCTTGGTTCAACCATGTGGCAGTGGACAATATCATACTGATTCAGTGCTTTAGCCATGTGAAGGCCTAGAGTGATAAGCATGCTTTTGTGGGTAGAACTTATCAAAGGAGAGGGAAGAAGTTGGGTAACGGCTGATAAGCTAAAGAAGACTGGAGAATTTAGTTAAACAGGCGAAATAATAGAAGATTAGATTAGGATAGTATTTGGATAAGGATAGTTAGCTTTTGAATGATCCTTTTTTGGTTTTTTGTTTCTTAATAGAGTTCTACCAGAATAGGAGTCCTAGTTAGATGGATTGTTATTTTCCTTTTTTGCCTATATAACAACATAATTATCAATGAATAAAGGTATCGAAATCATTAAAAAAACATTAGTTACTTTAGCTGTAATTTATTTAGCTAGCTCTTAACATTCATTCAACATCAGTTCTTCCTCCAAAGGGAAGAACACCAATAAGGGAAGGAAGGTGGGTTTCTCTCTTAATCGTCCAGTGGTGAGATTATACAGTAGGGATTTTACCAACTTGGTATCAGAGTCAGTCTTCATGGATGATGCCAATAATTCCACTCCAGAGCTACCAGCATTTTATGGAGATGCAGGGAAAGATCTATCGCCTAGTTTGAATGATGGAGGGGTTCGGCTAGGAGAGGAGCAAGGAAGGACCAAGAGGAGTTGAGAGTAGTAGTAGGGCAGTGACATCTAAGGAAGAATAAAGATATGAAGGGAGTTTAGGATCTCACACAGTGCCACGTTATTCTAAGATAGAATTTCTTACATACGATGGGTCTGAAGATCCGTTGGGGGTGGCTCCATAGATGCAGCAATTCTTTTTGGCCCAAAGGACTCTAGCAGATGAGAAGGTTAGATTGGTGGCTTTTTACCTAATTAGGCAGGTGCAATTGTGGTATTTTCAATTTGAACGAGAAGAGCTAGTACTACATTGGCACATGTTTAAGAAACATTGTAACTTGAGGTTTGGACCTATTTGAGCAACAATCTAATTGGGGAGCTAGCAAATTTGAAACAAATAAGGAGTGTGGATGAGTATCAAAATCAATTTCAGATTTTGTTTTCAGATTTTGTTAGCAAGGACAGTGGGCCTTCCTAAAGATCTTTAGGTTAATTTATTTACAACTGGATTTATTGATGGACTTAGACTTGATGTTGAAATACAGAATCCTATCAATTTGGGGGCTGCCATGAACTTGGCAAGAGCATACAAGAGGAAGATGCAATTTACACAAGGCTTGGGAAGCAAGAAAACCACCACCTTATGGAGCTCTTGGAAGCAATAGAGCTCCCTTGCTATAGCGGTAGCCTCCCAAGGCAGCAAGGGTAGTTCGGACAATAAAATATCATTTGTAAGTTCCAGCAGTGTGACAACACCTCCTGTGAGAAGGCTTAATCGAGTCGAGATGGCAAAAAAAAGGAGAAAGACTGTTGGACACCGTTTCCAGAACCCAACCTTCTTGCAAAAAACATGACACCTTAAGCGCGGATATGACCCCGAAAGGTTCTTCCATTGAACCCTTGATAGACATTATCAATTCATATTCATTACTATTTTTTTCTATAACATCTCAAAAATTTGCTTATAATTTGCTCCTACTAAATAGTCACTATAGTTGAACTCAATTCTCCTGCTTACAAGCAAAATTTAGAAACCTTCAAAATCAAAATTTCAATTTTCCTTCTTCATATAATCATATCTCCGAGTCTCTCGTTTGGTTTGGCGCAAGAATCACTTCGATCGGAGTTCTACAACTCGAGATGACATCAAAATACCAAAATGTGCTCATTCCCCAAACTTGCTCTCTCTCTCGACCTCTCACTTGCTCTAATGCAAACTCTCTCAATTCAACTCCAAATGATACAATTTTTCATGGAGAGATATATAT
>JANVCL010000003.1:28547260-28583814 GCA_026546855.1 Erythroxylum incrassatum | reverse complement strand
TCCATATACCGGGCGTTTCAGGATACCTTTGTGTTGCATAAGAAACAGAAGATATAATTATATATATGGTTTATTTGAAACCGACGAACTCAAGTATAAAGGCTTATACCGGGATATTAAGAATGTAAGATTAAGTAGCAGATTTGGTAATTGGATAATGAAAATTACCCTTGAGCAGTGTCAGAAACTCCTGTTGCTTCAGCTATGAGAAGGCCACCTTTAGTTGTTCTTTGGGAGTAATACAAGATGGCATGCGGCTGAGGAACATTTTTATAAGATCTTTGCCTGGTCAATGGTGCTAGAACAATTCTGCAAACACCATTATACTTGATTCAATATTTCAAACGTGCCCATATGGCATTCAGTAAACAAAAAAGAAACAAGTAAACGTCCTCTGTACTATTGTTACTGCAGTAAGCTTAAAGAAAAATAAACGTATGCAATAGAAAGAAGAACATCCTCCCGTATCTTCTACTGGTTAGCATACACTTAGAAGAGGAAGTATATACTTCTACTACTACTCAGAGAATCATGGGTTATCTATTAACTGGCACATTGTAACCAGAACAGAACAGAGGGCAAAAAATAAACAAAGAAAGTGTTTAGACATCCTTTTCATGCTTCCACTAGAATCCCAAGAAATCAACCAAAAAGCAGTATTTCTGTTATACTCTAAAGAGTAGACAGTTTGGGAGAGTAACATCTTTAATAGATAAGGAACTCAAAATTCACTGCAATGGGACTACAAGGCTGTACTCTTTTCAAGATAAAGATCTTCATACTTAACCTTCCCAAGTTTTACAAATAACAAATGGATAGAAAATGAAAGTAGTTTACTTTGAGCCGGAAACAAATATCCAGATGATAACAACACTATGATAAAATAACACAGCTTTTTGAACAAACCACACAATAACATCACAGAAAATGGCACGACAATGAACTGTCACCTGTGAGAAATATCGAACATTCCCATCCTGTAAGGGGTGAGAAGAGGGATAATGGGTGATTGAGCAGACATGATCTTGCTGTACTTTGGTTGCAATACACAAAACACGAAAAACACGAAAAACCAAAGAAAACAACTCGCAAATAACCAAAATCGCTTCCTTTAATATGCAAAGATTAAAGATGGTGGAATGAAACATTACATACCCAAATGGGTATTTATAGAACCAGACGGAGAGAAAAGGTTCAAATTTTGTTCTGGTCTTACCCATTGCGAAAAGATTAAAATTTTCTTTTCTGGTTAATTAACAGGCTCACGTGGTGAACGAGGGTCACTTTTCATTCACCGCCGGAGTTGACCAGAGAGCCTTTCAGTTTTTCACCCACCACGTAATCGGGAGGAATGCGCTGCGTTGGGGATCCCAAGTCTCCGTTGTGGTCATACCTATGCAAAGCAATGCTGTAGGAAGTCTTATTGGTGGTCTTACGTATTTCTATTCTTCCAACTTAGGCATCTTTCATAGTGCTAATCGACAAATAGGAATTTTCATGGAAAGTCAACCCATCACAATGCAAAAATATTAAAAGTTGATTGCACAGAATCTTTGTATGCGTGATGCATGGCATCATCTTGCAAATAGAATATATTAGAAATTATAACATATAGAAATTGACTAACTGATATAAAAATTGCTACTTTCATTCCTCTTAGTAGTTTTCGGAGAAAACCAAGTACACAACTTCAGTAAAAATATACGCTAAGCGCTTACGTTTAATTATAAAAAGAATTGGAGCACGCTGTAGCCGTCTTCTCCTCTCTCCTGTGTTACATGAATTCTCACACCTTCGTGGCTAAATTCAGATCCCATAGCTTTTTATATCATATTATTGTTTATGTACTTTACTATATTTATCAACCAAGCTTAATTAGAATTTTCAATTAATTTGATCAGTTTTACCGTAAAAGTTTTCAATTAAAATTAAAATTTTTTGTTTCCATTCATTTTCGTAACTTTTGTTATTAAAAATTAAGCAATTTATGATTAACTTTTATAAATTAATAAATTTTTATAAAAAACTTTAAACAGTCCAAAATTTCTGTTCAATTTTTTAACTTTTTGATTTGATTTATTTCTATAACCTTTATTGTTACCGATCGATTTATTAATTAATTAATCAATTATTACAAATTAATAAATTCTTATAAATCAAACCAAATCAAATCAATTAATTTTATTTAACAATATCTTTTTTTAATTAAACTTTAAAATTTTCAATAAATAAAAATATCAATCTTATTTTAAATTTTTTAATTTTATTTAATATTTAGTTAATTTTACGATGATTTAATAGTAGTTAAACCATTTAAATCTTAAACTTTTTGTCTTAATAATTTAATCTCTAATTTGATTTTTAAAACATTGATTTTAACCAATCAAACTCTTGGTTGGCAATATTCTGAAGTCTATCAAGTCAGGCATCTCGATGCTTAATCGATCTTTGAGATAAAATAATATCTAATATCATTTTAGTAAGACTTAAAAAAACATAGCATTTTAACTGACTAATTTGGGTTAGCCTTTCCGAATTTAAATCTAACTCGAAACCAATCAATTGAATCTTTTATCCATTAATTCGGATAGAACTAGATTGAGCTCAAGCCTGTTGCCATCTCAAAGAATGTAGTTTTTTCTTACAAACTATAAATTGAGATCACTAACATTTATTGATCTATGGCAATTGTATTCTCCAAGTTCTAATTCCTCGGCTACACAATTTCTTCAAGAAATGGGTAGTCAGTATAGCCGGCAACAGGATCAGGTATGTAGAATGTGTCTCTGTTGTATTTGTTCAGAGGAGAATTAAGCTCAAATCTCCTAGGCAAATCAGGATTGGCCAAGAACAATCGACCATAAGCTACAAGATCAGCTAGATTCTCTACAATAGCTCTGTTGCCATCCTCCCTGTCATAGCCCCCAACAACTATGAATGTGCCTCTGAAAGATCTTCTCATGGGCACAAGGCTGCCAGGACGCTTTTTAATCTCGTCATCTGATACCCATCTTGGTTCAACCATATGACGGTAAACGATCCCAAACTTATTCAAGGCTTTGGCCATGTAAAGTCCTAGAGCTTCAGGATTTGAGTCCCCTGATTCCATGTAGTTGGCAAAAGGGGATAGTCTTATTCCAACTTTATCTGCTCCTATCTCATCAGCCACAGCTTCTACTATTTCTAAGGCAAACCGACAGCGATTCTCCAGTGATCCACCATATTGATCTGTTCGGTCATTCACTTGGTCTTTCAAAAACTGGTCAATTAAGTAGCCATGAGCACCATGAATCTCAACTCCATCAAAGCCTATGGCCAAAAGAATGATATTAGGACATCATGTATTATGTTATACTTGCATACACTTAACAGATTTGTTTTTGAGATTGTTCTTTTGTTAACTATGTTAGAGAGTCGTACCAGCCTCCATAGCATGCCTGGCGGCTGTTCTAAAGTCGTTGACTATTAGAGGAATTTCATCTGTTCTGAGCCGCCTTGGAGGTGTGAACTCAACAACTTGGATTTCATTTTCTCCGATTTCTGGGCTCAGCGGCTTGTCTGTACTGGAGATTGGAGCCTGCCCATTTGGCTGGAAACCTGTTAAAACACACTTGCAAGTTAGCTGGAACCCAGTACAACCGGAGCCTAAAAATGATGCAAGTCAGTCACATTACTCTCAAGAATAATTGACCACAAGTAGGAGTTATTGAAAATGATACATGACAGCGTTTCGATTAAATGTTGTATGATAATATTCTTCCAAAAAGCTAAAAATGTTTTTGACAGAAAAAAAAAAGCTTTTCCAGCACACTAGAGTTTAAAAGACATTTCTCTCCTACCATCAAATAGGTTATGGTGAATGCAACCTCAGCATCATAATTTAGACCTGAAGATCTGTCCTGGGCAGGAATGCCAATACTTCAAAATCACAAGTAATTGAAGAAGTATGTAATATGCCCTAAAAGAAGGTTGGAAACTTCCAGGAGAATCATGCAACCTTTCTTCAGACTCATTATCAGTACTACAGTGTATTGTTGCCACCAATAACTAAAAGCTATCTTAAACCTTCCCCAACCCCCACCTAGAGAAAAATTCAACCAAGTTTTCATCACGAATCCTGAAAAGATAATCACTTCGAGTTGTTGAAGGCACACCAATTGCATATTGAACTGCAGTTGTAATATATTCAGCCCTGATCTGAAACTGTACATCCTTCCGTTGTAGAGCTTCAATGTTCTTGAAGTAAGGCATTATATATTAAAAGTTACAATTCAAGCAATTCTTAATAGAAATTATTTCTGTTTTCACGAATTTTCCAAGTAAATTAAATCGGTGAAAGATTGGCATTAGTTGTCAGCAAGAAGCAGCATGAGAAATGTGAAAAAAAAACTCACATTGATTGGAAACTCTTCCAACATGCCAAATTTGGCAAAAGAAGAAACCACCTTTGGCATGAACAGCATCTACAATAGGCTTCCATGCCTCAACTTGCTCCAGGGTCCAAATACCAGGCGTGTCTGCATATCTATTATATGTGGAAGTAACAGAGGATATCATATATATATATATATATATAACTCAAAGATTAGGGTATCAAGGATTATACCAATATATAAAAATTTATTTTCAAAAGCGAGACATTGAAGTTGATCAGATAATTGGGTAGTGAAAGTTACCCTTGAGCAGTGTCAGAAACTCCTGTGGCTTCAGCTATGAGAAGGCCACCTTTAGGGGTTCTCTGAGAGTAATACAAGATAGCATGTGGCTGAGGAACATTGTTGTAAGATCTCTGTCTGGTCAAGGCTGGTAAAACAATTCTGAAAACAATCATTTATATAGTTAAACTAAATGCATTAGATTTAAAATTCTTGCATTATGGAGTCTACTAAATAAAAATATAATAGTAAAAGGTTAGATTGGTTGCCTTCTTCTGAATCTATTAAGCAAGTACATCTCAAATAACAAGGAACTCAGTGACAGGTTAAACTATATAATTCTTAAAAAACTGTTGAAAGGTACTTATAATAACCAAGAAAAGGCTGAAATTGAGATAAAATAACACAATCTCAGCCATCTTCTTAAGCTTTTAATTGCCCGACGCTGACATATTCGCTTGTTCCCAGTCTGGACTATCTAAGAATTTCCCACTGATGGATTCTACTGCTGTTAATTGTAGCAGATTGGGTCCATAGCAAATCCACAAACAAAAATAAATTGAAAAGAAAAGATGAACAACACCAGACCTCTCAAATTAAAACGGCTAAGAGAAAAAGTGACAAGTCAAGTGGGTCATCACCTGTGAGAGAGATGGAATTTTCCCATCTCGTAAGGAGTAAGAAGAGGAATAGTAGGAGATCGGGCTGAAATAGTCTCACTATTCTTGCTGCTGCTGCTGGAATTCTGCTGTACTTGGGTTTCCATGCCTTCGAATACAAAAAAAAAAAAAAAACCAAAACACCAAAACCCAAAGACACAAGCTTGAAAACGCATTAAATAACTATTCCCCGTATAGTTAAATACCAAGTTCATCCAAGCGTGTATTCAAGAATGGTCCAGAAAATTGTTCTTTTTGCTTTGTTAAGCGTGGTCCTACAGTTCCTACCACTAACCAACTATTGTAGACGTTGTTGTCGGGATGTTAAGAAGGGAAATGGGCGAAACCTTTATCTGTCGTTGTGGACGAGAGAGACTTCTATACTTCCACGTACTGGGGAGAAAAGGAAACGAAAGAGACAAAACTGTGCATGTGTTAGTAATAACTAGACTAACGGCAAATCAGATTTTTTGGTAATTGAGATATTAACTTCAGCTCTTTATAATAATTGAGACTATGCCGTTGCTCTTTATATAGAGAAAACAAATGGTTTGATGGTTTGGCATTATTATTTTTTGTTAAAGAACTTATAACGTCAAATGATATTTACGAAAATGATACCATATATCATTTAATATTTAGATGAAAGATTTAGAAAAGAGAGATTTGGTTCTAAAACAGGTAAAATCATATTCTTGTATATCAAAATGGAATTATACAACTTGCCCAAACTATAACAATGCAGAACTATATTTCAATGATTAAAAACTCTAATCGGTATAGCTAGTTTAATCATACAAAATTTGAATTATTCTTTTTTGTTTGATTTTTAACTTTTCGCTTTGATCTATTTTTAATTTTCATTAATTAATAAGTTCTTATAAACCACAACAAATCAATCAATTTTTACGTAATAATATCTTTTTAAAATAAATTTTAAATTCTTTGATAAATAAAGACAATATTTTTCAATCATATTTAAAATTTTTTAATTTTATTCAACCTTTAGTCAGTTTTATAACGGTCTAATATCGGTTAAACCTTTTAAACCTCAAACTTCTTATCTTATCGAAAACTTCTGGTCTGATTTTAAAACACTATCCATTTGTACTCACCCCTCGTGAAAGTATCTCACATCTAATAGCATGACTAACTCATACTAACTTCAACAGAGGATTTTAAAATAAAAAATGAAACAGCTAGAAGAATATATTAAATCAAGAATAAAAAAACAAAAAGCACTTGAGCCAATGAATGCACTCCTATATGTATAGCAACATTAAAACATAACCAAGGAGAGTCTTTAAACAAAAATCTGTTTTAGAACTTTGTAATTGATCTCTGAAAGCCCTAATCTATATCAGACCACAGATTGCTTATTGATATACCACAAGTTCTTCCTCCTTTAGGATTCTTTTTTTAATAAGTTTCTTCCTTCCACTAATATCTTAACTTTCAGAATTCTACATATTCTAAGACAGTCGAGTCCTATAATAAAATATCTCAAATAAATTAAAATGCAAATAATTCCAAAAATAGAATATTGTAACAATATCCGCACTTTTGACATTATTTGTCACATCAAAATCTCCCCCCTGAACATAGAAATGGAAACTCTCCCTGATATAAATGATCATGATAATAAATATTTATAAAAAAATCAAAGTCAAAGTTAAGGACAAGTCAATAATTAACTATTAGCTAAAAAGTTAAAACAGCCAGTAAACTAGCAAGTTTCGATCTCCCCTTAGAATAATCAATGCCAAAAGAAAGAAACTAAGAATCACGGGACGAAGCAAAACGAATTACTTATTGTTTAAGCTGTTGAAGAGTAGTACGTTATTGTGATCAATGTTGAAGAGTAGTACGTTATTGTGATCAATCTCAGCAAATAAAGAGGCATAAGTATCAACAGTAGGTGTAGTAGGCTGTGCAAAGGTATCAAACAAGGTATGATAGATCAACCGCTTAAGCTTGCTTATTGACATTAACAATCTGAAAAGAGAGATACAAGATGGACACAAGCTTAAGGACCTTAGAATCAATACAAGATACACATTGAGCATGCAAAAACTGAGTAATTAAACATGGAAAACTCAATAATGTTTGTTGTTTACTGACACCTGCAATCATAGGCTTAATAATCAATCTTGTAACATCCCATTCCCAACTGACATATGCACATGTGTCTATCGGATACACATGTACATGCTTGTCATAAATGACATGTTAACTATGTCACCTTCACTATCCAAAACATGGCATCATACACTAAACCATCAATCATACATTTTCTAACCCCAAAATGTTATCACATTATATCAAAATCCATAATTTACATTGTTTTATATAATACAATACCATCCAGGTTTTACAACATTATCCTAAAAGCATAAACAACTCAGTACACATCAAATACAATAAACATGAGAGAAACAACTAAGTGCTCAATCTCAGTTGACCAACCTCTGAGCCAAATCTAACTGTAACAGTTGCACAAAATATGCTTCTACGGAGTTTTAGAAGTTAGGTCATGTCACTCTCTGAAAAGTAACGGTACAATTTTGATGAGTTTTGTGAACTTAGTAGAATAATCATCCTTGATTGTTCACTCATGTTATAAAATAAGATCAATTATAGTATGTAATCATATAGTTCAACTCCACTTGACAAGTATCAAATACTATCATAGATAAATCATTTCTCAGTTACACAGTTCAATCATATAACAACATTCACATAGCTTTACAAATCATTCAATGAATTCAAATTATATGCAGATGCGACATGCATGAGACTCACATTCATTGTTATATTATTGTGACAGTGTGCTTTTACAGTATCCCAAATTATTGGGCTCAGTCAGTCAGTCAGTGACTCATTTATCACAGTGAGCCATAGGCTCGAACCACATATGTGGGATCTTAAAGCTCTTATCAGTAATAGTATCAATAGCAACATCAGTCACAATTCCTTTATATTACATGCATTGGAATGAAGTGCATGCCATAATTCAGTCATCAAATTCAATTACTTTCATTTGCATGTAATATAACAGTATATCAGTCATAGTATCAATTACAACAATAGTCATAGTAGCAGTGGTCATCGGACTAGGTCTGGCATTCAGCCTTTCAGTTGAGAATCAGAAAATCATTTAAGCAAACACATTCACATTCATTCAACACTTCCAACATCATTTGCATGCATCAAAATGCCTTGGATAAATATTGTTCAGAATCCAGTACACAATCAGCACAATTCAGTACAGTTCAATAAGATCGCAATAAAGTTCAAAAATGTATAAAACAATACGGTGAGACCATCTTAGGTTACTCACAGTATGCTCCAAACAACTATTTTCTTGAAATCCTGGTAATGTCTAGATGCTGTCGTTCAATGCGTTCCTCTATATAGACAATACATTCACATATCACAATATTGCACAATTATTTATTCATTAATGCACATTCATGTATATTAAATATGTACAATGCATGTTTATGACAATTTCGGGTTTCTTATCAATAATCTTATCACAATAATCATTCGGATATCCACATTCAATTGACTAACTCAGATTTGTTTAAAAGTATACTTTGGGGTCCATTTTGCACAATTAATTTCATCAGAAAAGTGGGAGAATTTGGTAACTCTTCCTTCTAACAAATCATTCTCCTATGTCTTAAGTATCTATTGATACCAAGATCATTCAATTTGGTTTATTATTTTATGAGTTATGCTCAAAATACTATAGATTGTGCACGTTTGAAATCTTGGCTAATGCATTATTATACATTCAAATTGTATAACCCATATCTCTCAATTCCCATATCCAAAAATTACAACTTTATACTAATTTAAAGCTAAGACAATAAGCTACAACTTTGGTGTAGAAACCTTAGCCTAATTCGGTTTACATCAATATAGTTTATTTAACAACCATAGGACATGATTTTTGTCCCTAGTAATGCTACAACCTAAGCTAGGACTCAATTTCATGCCAATTTTGATAGTCTTAGAGACATAATTAAAATTCAACTTTTTCAAGAAAGTTGTAGACATATGTCTTTAGTTTAATCTGAATTAAGAATAAACTCATATAGAAATCTATAGATCAAGTTATAATCAGAATACCAAAGCATGTTCATGAAAATTCTCTAGTTCACAACATTCCAACAGACTTCCACAATTTCATCCTATCAAACACTTTCAAATCAATTCAAATAGCTCTAAATTTTTATGGAGAGAAACAAAAATTTCTTAGGAATCCATTGATCTAAGTTTCAAGTCATTTGGAGTTTGGATGAAAAGGTTATAGCGAAAAGACTTAGAGTTGTTCAATGAAATACTTTATTTCATAAACTAATATGTGTAACCACCACCTTTTCTCCCTCTAAAACTCAAACCTTCATCTTCTTCACCGAATTGCACTTCTCCTCTTGTTCTTTCTTTTTTCCCCAATTGTCTCACTTCTAAACCATCCATTCTACATTTCAATATCTAGTAAAACCTTTAAACAAGTTAGACTCAAAGTTACACTTCAAACATTAAAATATAAAGTTTCATATATTTCCTCTCTCTTTCTTTATTGCATTTTTTTAACTTTTTGCATGTTTCCATTTCTTTTTCCTTCCCTCCTCAATGCACGTTTTCTATCATCTTACTCTTTAAAACATAACACCTCATTATGCTCTATGTTTTCTTTAACTTTAACCTCACACAAATCCACCCCTAACATTTCCCAAACATTTTCACATATATAACAAAAACATAGTATGTTTATGAACTTTACTGCACATTTGATTTTGCGCATCATTTGGTATCCAACAACAATCTCATTTCATCATAAGTTTATCATTTTATCGACTCTATACAATGACTTCACCTACATCTTCATTTAAATCCATTTCTACCGATATGCAACATATTCACATATGTACAGTATAAAGTAAACCTTCTGCGTATTTTATCAGTACAAAATAGAGCATATTTAATACATCAATTTTCATATCTCTGTATCATTCTCATAATCAAAGACCAGTTCCATAAAAAATCTAACTCATTTCCCAGCAAATTCACCTACTATTCATATAGCTCATCTCATCATCACTATCACCGAGCTACTTCTTACACAAGTCATGCATGCATTCTTTGCTAAACCATAAAATATCGCCAAAATCACAGTACCTAAAACCTTAAAATTCCACTTACTTGATTTAACAAGCTTTCGACTGGGTTAATGAATCACGTGTATAGTGTAAACAACAATTAAACTTCCTATCAACAGACTGTCAGCCTTACTCTGATATCAGAATCAATATCCATGCTTTCCCATAAAACAAGTTGGTGTTTCAGATTGTTTTTGTGTAACAATACCTTCGAATGTAAAGAAACAACAACATAGGAACCAAGTTCTTACTCCACGTGGCTTTTTACATGTTTGATACGTATGACTGTTTCACCCTGCCACTTGTCACAATTTAATTGGTCTATTTATTTTTCTTATTATTATTTTTAATCCAAAAATATCCCAAATTTTCAGAAATTTCCCCAAAATTCACCAAAAATTTAAAATAATCTAAATGTTCTCCAAATAATTTTTTAGCTCAAATAATTCACAATTCACATTTTAATTGTATTTTTTAACAATCAATTATACTTAGAAAATGTCAATGAATGTATATACAAATAATTGTAATGTGCAAAATCAATAATATCGTGTGTGTGTGTGTGTGTGTCACATTATGCATAAGCATGAATTATGCTTCCTAATTTCTCATTAATCTCTAATAATCACCATTTTAACCCTAATTCGAGTGATAGGATGTTACAAATCGCCCCATATTTATTTTAACCATGATGCCTATCGCATACACAATCCTAGCTTGAGAAGGATAAGCTGTTACATTATGTATGCTGGGCATCCAATTAGCTAGCAAAAGCTTACGAAGAACAAAATATTTTTGTGTAAGATTAGAAGCATGTAGTGTAGTAGCAAAAGGATAAGAAGACAATTTACCACTAGTTAATACACTTTCCAGTATATCATTACTCACTTCGAATCTATCCTCATAAGACGGATCCCCAAATAAATTCATAAACCCTAAAATGCATTCAATGAATTAGGATCAAATTGAATCAATATTCCCCTCACATAAACCATATGAAATCATAAAGGGTTATCATTCAACACTCCTTTATCCAAATTACTATATAATTCTTACACCAACTTAGCCTCAAAGTGATGTGGAAATAAAGCAGTATGTAACACATTCTTATAAAGGAAATACTCAATCTTATAAGCTAAATTATAGAAATACTTAAATAAACATGTGGGTGCTTGTTAGAGAATAAGTTCAATGAACTAACCTGTTATGAAAAATCTATTTGAAATATTACTTATATGCTTATGTAAATTTTCATTGTGATAATTTTATAAGTGATCATTTGACTTGATGAGGTTTCTGAAGTTATCTTGTATAGAGATTGTAACACCCCATGTGAGGGGTTAGAAAATAAAGAAATTCTAGTACATCATTTGCTTTGCATAATTGAATATTCGTTGATATGTGCATATGAATTTTGACGTATACAAATGATTGTACATGCATTCATGATGTTTTTCTGGGTATAAGTGACTTTTAATGTGATTAAAGTGTGGATTTTGGATTAATTGTGTTACAAAATTTATTTGTTGGTAAAAAATTTATTTGGAGACTATTAGTAATATTTTGGAATTTTTAGTGAATTTTAGGAAATTTCTGACAATTTGGGGTATTTTTGGACTAGAAAAATAAGGGACAAATAGAAATGTGACAATTGTATTAGAAATTAATGTGTGGCATGTGGACCAATAGTTAAGTGGCAAATGGTAGCATATTTGTGTGACAAATGGCCTGACATATTGGAGACATATGGCAACTTGCATGAAAGGTAAATAGGAGTCATGCATGGAGCCATGTGTCAATTTAATAACAACACACATGTGTTGGAAGGCAAATTACTGTAGCTCATTGTTTGTCTTTTGGATTGCTTGGTCTTCACTGAAAATCACTGAACCCTCGTCACCAAAATACTGGTGTTATCCTTTGCATGCAAACGATTCAACCCATCTAGTGTTTGTTTCTGCCTTCTTATTGTTTTCTTCCCCCATCCACTGAAACCATGCTCCTCACTCTTACTGTTGGAATTTTCTGAAACAAGTAAGTTGTGTTTTAAGTTGTTATGGATATTGTAAATGTGTTGATGAAGTTTCAGTGTGTGGAATTAGATACATGCATGAGTGGTGCGAGGAAGAAGTAGTTTCAGTGGTATTTAATGAGTTAGAAAAGATGCTGAAAGTGTGAAAGCATAAAAAGAATGAAAGTGCAGAAACTTTGATGAAATACGTGAATATAATTGTTGTTTTTATGTTTGTGTGATCTTGAATTTTTAAAGGTTTTGATAGTGAGTTGAATGTAAATGGGAGTGGAAAAGCATGATATAGGTTCTGTTTAGGATTGTTGTTAAACATAAAAACAAAACTTTACAGTAAAGAGAATGTGACAAAGGTTGAAGATGATGAATAGTAGTAAAAATTTATGGTTTTGGTTTTGGTATTTAATCTTACATTTTGAGTTGTTTTAGAGTAAGGTGAGTTGAAAGGGGAGTAGTATAGATGATGTTTGCATGCTTGTGGATGGATGCATGTGTAAGTTGCTATAAGTTTTGGTTTGTGGGTTTTTACTGTTCATGAGAACAAAGTTTATAGTAGAGAGAGAGTTGAAGATGGTAAAATAAGTGCTTGATTGGTTTTGGTGTTTTAAATATAAACTTGAATTTAAGTTGTTTTGGGACTAAGTTGAGTTGATATGGAAGTGAATAAGAGGGATAAATGTAAGGATATAAGTTTGTGATGAGGAATTGAGTAGAAGAGAGGAAGAAGATGGAGGAGTGTTTCTGCAAAAATATGGAGAATTACGTCGTGAATCTACAGTAGAAGGTGGTAGTGTAAAAGTCAAACTTTCAAATATTTAGTTCTGACTCTTTTTGCTATAACTTTTCCATCTAACGTCCAAATGAATTGAGAATTGAACCAATAGACTCCTAAGACATTTTTCTTTCTCTACATAAAAATTTAGAGCCATCTAAATTGATTAGAAAAAGATTGATTGACTCAAAGTGAAGGTATGTGTTGGAATGTTATGAACTGGAGTATTTTAAGAACATGCTTCGGAATTTTAATTATAGCTTGATCTGTAGATTTTTAAATGGATTGATTCTTAATTCAAATTAAACTAGAGACATATGTTTACAATTTTATTGAAGAAGTCGAATTTTAATTCTATCTCAAAGATTTTCAAAATTGGCATGAAATTGTGTCTTGGTCTAGGCCGTAGCACTACCAGGAACAAAAATCATGTCCTGTGGTTATGAAATATACTGTATAGATGTAGGCTGAATTAGACTAAGGTGTCTTCACTAAAGTTGTAGCTTATTCTCTTTACTTTAAATTGGTATAAAGTTTGTAATTTTTGGATATTGTAATTGAGAGTTATGAGGTATACAACTTGGAAGCATGATCATGCATTAGCCAAAATTTCAAATGTGCATAGTCTGTGGTATTTTCAGCATAACTCATTGAATAATAAACCAAATTGGATGAAATTGGTATCATTAGAAACTTAAGACATAGAGGAACAATTATCTAGAAGAGAGTATTACAGAAATACATCATTTTCTTGATCTTATTGATTATACAAAGTTGACTTGAATGAGGTGCTTCAAGCAAAAGCTGGAATAGTTATTGAATGTATGAATTTTGGATCTTTTGAAGTACAATTGATGTTTACATCAGTTTAGTAAGAACATATACTTGATAATTTGTCATGAACATGCGTCATACATATTTAGTATACATAAATGAATTTTTAATCATGTATAATAGTGATTTGTATATGTGTTAAATGTTATAAAGGAACGTAAAGAGTGACCACTTTCAGATATTGCCAGGACTTCGAGTCAATAAATAATAAGGGAGCTTTTGATGAGTAATCTTAGATGGTCATACCTTACTTTATTCTGTTTGTTGAAATTGATTTATACTGATTGTGTTCTAAATTCCGAACGATGATTATCCGAGGTGTTTGATGCATGATTATATCATTGGAAGTGCTACTTGTATGTGAATATGATTGAATACTTGCTTTGCATACAAAATGTTTGAAATGACTCTGCTTTGCTTTAAAACTGTTGAGTCCTAGTTGTGGGTAAATAGCATGCCTAGAAGGGTCTGCAGTTGCTTCTGTGACACTTCGGTGTCTTCTGTTATCGACATTTTAGTGTCTTTTGTTAGTGACACTTCGGTGTCGAGACTTCGGTTTCTTCTGTGACACTTCAATGTCAAGACTTCGGTCTCTTCTGTATAAGTCCCGTTACCCGCTTCTGTAAATGGATTTAGCAGTCATATGATTTTGTACTCTAATATCTATTTGATTTTGACATAAACCAAATTATGTTTTAATTTTGAAGGGTTTATACCCTCTTGTGTTATGCAGTTCTGTTATTTATAAAAATTTGTTCTGAAATGCATTTTTTTCAACTTACTGTTAAAGAAATCTTTGAATGCATGTTGATGCTATTACATGATTCAGAGTGATGAGTTGTCAGTTTATGTATAGATTAGTTATTACTCACTAAGCTACATGCTTAGTACAGTGGATTTTCCCCATATAGGTTTAGAGAGAAGGAATTAAGGAATGAGACAAGTCAACTGCATCGGCCAAAGGAGTCTGAGTTTTATATTGCTAAAAAATATATTTTGTTAAGTTTGTTTAGACTTGTACATAACTTTGGATTTTTGTTTGTTTGAAGGTTTGTAATAACCTTAATTCAGGCTGGTTTATGAAATTATGATATGTATTGTATGTTTGTTTGAGATTATGAAAAGCATGTGTGAAATGTTTTTGTATGTTTTGGAAATGTTTATTTTTTTAATGCTATGCTTCCGCGAAATGTTTTGATTTGTTTGTGCTGTCTTGTGTGGCATCCACATATCCTCCCAAGGAGTATTAGGGTGCTACAAAGATTGCTATGTTTTGATATTACTTATGACCTATTATAATCATGGATAGCTTATTCGATAGTCATTGGATGTAATATGAACTATATGAAGGTAGATGAGTAATCAAGATAAGATTCATCGCCCTAAAGTAATTAGTGAGAATGTTCTATTGTTTTCGATTAGTATTGATTTGAGAAATCCATGACCAAGGTAAAATGACATTTTGTAAATAGTTTACAAATGTTATTAATTGAATCAATAGCTAATGATGGAGAAATAAAATGATTACACTCAAAATGAAGTTAAAAGTAATTTCATTTTATATGTCTAATTGGAACATCATATATTGAAAGGATTGAATTATACGAACAAATCATCCATGGAAAGTTTAGCCAAAATCATTTTGACATTCCTAAGCATTTGGGTAGTCGTGATGTGTTACTAGACGTCAATCTTGATTTATGATTATAAATTGTTTAGATGGAGAATTAAAGATAAATTAAGGATTTTTAATTTATTTAATTATAATTATGAATTGAAATTAGATTTTATAATCATTGTCAATCAAGTTAAACTTTTTTTGAAAAATTAAAAAATTAGATTAATAGATTAAAGGTGAAGAACAACATTAGGAGAGTAGTAGTAATCTCCTTAGTCTCTTACAATAAAAACGACAACATAGTACACAATACAAACACACCAATTGGAATAATAGCGTAGAAAGAAGATACAACACTGTTGCTTATCCAAGGCAAGTCGGTTGTAAAAGATGTAACCCCTTGCATTTGCACATTGAAAATGCTAGTGTTTCCAAATTTGGGTTATAAGGACAGAGGTGATCCAGAAATTTCTTGGCTTGCTTCCATGATGATATTGACAATATGAAGCCATCTTCCTAAGTAATGCAGTATATCTTCACCAAGATAGTCCACAAAAATAATCAACTAATTTCCTTGTTTTTGCTAGTCGTTTAATCCCTTATTGTTGGTATTTGGGATTTTTCTTTCTCTTCCTAGTTAATTTCCTTTTTGTAGTTTTTGACTGCACACAAAAATCTCTTGGGATGTTAGGGATTTTGGCTACATTTGATGGAGAATCACTATCTGCTACTAAATCTAGGCTGCTTTCTTGAGGGGAACCTATTTTCTGTTTTGTAATATGGGAGCTGGTATTCCAAGTTCCTTTACTTACCATACTGTAATCACTGGAGTTTACCATTATTGGCTATTTTTCATACTCCAGCTTATCCTTAGAAATGTCATTTTGCCCAATAGATGCTAATGGAGTCAATATGTTGGCTCAATCCATCTGACAATGCTCTAGATATTGTGAGGTAAAATGATGCACTTCATTTTCCAAACCATCACAATCCACTTCAATAACACCACGAACATCATTATTCAATCCATTTGCTTGAACTATTGCCTTATCCATAACATAATATAACATAACTTAACCATCAGCACCTTCCCTACTAATTTCATCCTCTACACTACGACTATTAATAGCCTTAACAGGGACTATATTAGGTACTACACTAGCAACATCAACTATAGAACATTCAGTCTCATCAAAACCACCATTAACAGCATCCACACACCACTAAGAAGAATATCTGCCTTCACTAAGTGTGCTTCAGAGACAACTCCATTGTCTTCAACTACTACGCCAACCTTATCATCAACTACAATAGAAACCAGTAACTCCTTATTAGCATGCTGAATATCCACAAAATTGTCAATATTCACATTAATTGCATTATTCTCCCTCTCAACCTCTTTAGAAACATTGTCAAGCTGCTTATCTAGTTTAGTCACAATAAAATTATGATCATTAGCCTGCTAAATTTTCACAACTTCAACTATATTCCAATTAATGACATTATACTCCAAAGTCGTGTCCTGCGCTTCCGATAGCATATCAAAGGATTGCTCCATTGCAGCCAAATTTCCATCCATTAAAGGTATATTGGTCTCCAAAATTTGCTCCTTCATAATTGATTTTTGCTCCAAATTCTTGCCCCTAACTCCCAACTTTATCTCCTTGCTAATGTGGCTATGATGAACCACTAACGTGGAGTCAACTGCTTTCCTTTTGGATGCCTCGGCTTCGTCAAACCCCTATAATTTCTGAATGATTCCTTGTTTTAAACTTATTCATCGTCGGTTGCCATGTTTTCTTCCCAGTTGTTGGCTTCTAAGGGTATTTCATCAATTCACCATTCTCGTCTAACTTCATTATAGGTAGTAGATCAGGAAGTATCGTGTCCTTCCTCACTTCAATATAGATTTTGGCACAGCACACACATTCCATGTTGGTTGTTTGAACATCTAAGCTAATCGGTTTACCTAGGGAGATCGCTAGGAAACTCAAGCCATCCGCACTCTAAAATTATAACGAAACATTATAAAATTGGACACATAAAGGAATAGTTTCTATTTTATCTTTGCTAAAATCAAATCCAAGTCTCCATCTTTGGATGAATAATGGCTGGCCACTAACATGCCACGACCCTTGTTCCAGTATTTCTGGAATGTTGCTTTCGGAGTTGAACTTGAAGATGAATGAGTCATCATCCCGAAGCATGACTTTCTCTAAGCCTTTCTTCCCCTATCGAGCCTTTGCCCACTTTTTCACAACTGGAAAAGCTATTTGCTTATTCTAGAATACCCTAACCAATGCAGAAGCCTAGAAATTAGCTCTTGCTTTAAGGAGTTCCACAGGAGGGGTTAAAATTCCATCCTTCGTAACATTTTGAAAGTGTCGCAGGGCACCCCGATTGCACTGAATTTGAGGCCTGGATTTCCATGCTCCTACACTGCGCTTCACACTCATCGTATCTGTCTTCAAGTTGGAGTCTTAGTTTATTGGTTTATGCCTTAACACTTTTGTGTGTGTAGAAGCCTTACCAACCTTTGTCAGGGACGCATTTGGATGCCTCTCTAGGGAGCCTCGAAGAACTTCTATACTGAGAGCTAGGAATTCATCTTTAGAAAGGGAGGTTTCTACATTCTCCATAGACGACGGAAGAGCTTCCTCTACCAAGAAAAAAGGTACAACTACCGTGAGCTGCTATGGAGCTTGCATGGGTAGCATTGAGAATGAGTTCAGATCTGGAGGTGGTGCTCTTCACACCTCTTGTAGAACGTCGCCACACCTCACGCTCACAGATCTGGGTTACCCACGCCTCACGCCTCACAGATCTATTGTCGCCACACCACACGCCTCTCATCTCCTGCCTCATACTTTGCAGATCTCCTTAAGATGAGAGACCCACGCCGCCGCTGTTAACGATGACCCACAACCACCTCACCTCACAGATCTGGGTCACCCTCGCCTCACACCTTGCAGATCTGTTGTCGTCACGCCGCACTCCTCACGTCTCCCGCCTTACGCCTCGCAGATCTCCTTAAGATGAGAGACCCTCGCACTCTGAAAGAAATGAATACTTGGTAGTAGAAGTCACGTTCAATCAAGTTGAACTTAATTGTAGAGCTTATAAGTTTTATGATTAAATATGAGATATTTAATAAACAAGGATCATTATAAGATATTAGATATTATTTAAGCATAATTGGTATTTAATTAAAATTATTTGTAATTATAATTAAAGTTAATTAAAATTAAATTTTAATTTCAATTAAATTATTAAAATATTCAAAACTTATTATAAATAGGCTTAAGTTCTAACAGAGCTAGCACTTCTTGTTTAACCCTTTATGTAAAAGTTACAGAGTTCTCTCAACCTATTATGTGGATATCTTTAGAGGCTAGTCATTTGTGTGACTACAATGATTAAGATGAGCCGGTTTCAAAAAAAAATCAGGGTTCAGAATAAGGTATAAATTAATATTCATGCTTTATTATAATTGTTAATTATTTTGTAGAATTAAAATGACCTTGATTTGTGAGAAATTAAAATATAAAAAAGTTTCATAATTATTCTACTGCAGTTAAGATTGGATCTTGTCCTGATTTTTCAAAATAACATGTCCAATGCTACCTTTCTTCCTCAACTTTCAATTAGCAAATGTTTATCGTACTATGCATAGGCTTTGAGCATGGTTAGTGATAAACAAATTAGCATATAATTTCCTAAATTGATTAAAAAAAGAATAATTTAACTTTAAAGTGTTAGCTCTTTAATGATTGAGAGGATATACTTCGTACATTAGTTTTATGGATTCAATTCTTTTAAGAATGAGATTTTTTTTATTCTTCATAATTTCTCTAAAACTTGACGTGGATATATATATTCGGATTAACTTTTCTACATCTTAATTAGTCTAAGAGATCCACGCCAGGTTTAGAGAAATTCTGCAATATATATATATATATATAATATAATATAACATGTACTTATGCAAAGCCAAGGAACATGTGTGTGAGTACTTGCACATGTTTAACTAATAAAGGATGAGATTGCTTACCCACCACCAAGACTTCAATCGCACCCTCTAGTTCATACTGTTGGGTTCAAAGTCAACTCCTTGACACAGTTTTATCCATTTTATATTCATTTCAAGATATTCACCTACGTATAATTGAAGAGACCAGATCTTCTGTTCAGTTTTACTCTGTCTTATTTTATCTCATGAAATCTCAGCTATTTATTTTGCGGGTTTCATGTGAGTCCCATGCGGGTCTCATGTGATACTCACATAAATAAACGACTGAGATTTATTAGACACAATAAGACATCGTAATATTAGACAAAAGATCTGGACTCATAATTAAAGGAGTTAGAGTATTCAAATCTGACAACTGCAATGTTAAAAATTTAAGTTTTGGGTTCAAAGTCAACTCCTTGACACGGTTTTATCCATTTTATATTCATTTCAAGATATTCACCGACATATAATTGAAGGAGTTGAGTATCCAAATCTGACAACTGCAATGTTAAAAATTGAAGTTTATTGCAGGGACGTCAGTTGAAAAATGGAAGTAAATTGACACGTTTATTTTCCCTTCTCAACCCGAAAGGTTTAAAAATGGTGCATACCGTAATATATATTTTCAATATGGCTTTAATGTATATTGTCCAGTTAAATGTCTTCCAAATTTATGTTTACTTGTGCGTATATGAATCTTAAGGGAAACTCATTAAGAAAAGGAAGTAGAAAAACTTGATGGGATTTCTTGGAGATACAAACTTTGACCAAAAATGGCTTCCGTTTGCTGTAATCCAATCCCAACTCTTCTCTTCACGTCTTGTATCTTTCTATTAAATTGACTTGTCCTCAGAACAGAACAATCACATAACAAAGATGAGGCATGCAAGTCCTATAATGTTTCCATTTCTTGTTGCTATTCTCTTCCCATTGGCAACTTCAGATCAGTCCCACAATGATTTTCTTCAATGCCTTTACCGATGTTCAGAAAACTCCTCCTCCATATCCAAGCTCATATACACCCCAAACAATCCATCTTATACCTCTGTCTTGGAGTTCTCTATTCAAAACCTAAGGTTCAATACAACTACAACCCCGAAGCCTCTTGTCATTGTAACCCCAACCACCCTATCCCACATTCAAGCGTCCATTACTTGCTCACGTAAACATGGATTACAAGTTAGAGTTCGGAGCGGTGGCCATGACCTAGAAGGTCTTTCTTATATCTCTTATACTCTCCCGTTTATCATCATTGATCTGATCAATCTACGAGATATTTCTTTGGATTTGAGCAATAGACATGCATGGGTGCAAGCTGGTGCGACCATTGGCGAGCTTTACTATGCACTTATCAAGAAAACCAGAACTCTTGCCTTTCCTGCCGGGGACTGCCCTAGTGTTGGTCTGGGAGGACACATTAGTGGTGGAGGATATGGTAACTTGATGCGTAAATATGGCCTCGCTGCAGATAACGTAATTGACGCTCAGTTGATTGACGTAAATGGAAGAATTCTGAACAGATCTTCAATGGGAGAAGATGTGTTTTGGGCCATTAGAGGTGGTGGAGGGAACACCTTCGGAGTAGTTGTAGCATGGCAGATAAATTTGGTTCCAGTTCCTCCTACTGTGACCGTGTTCACGGTTCGAACAACGGAGGAAAAAAACGCGACCAAGCTAGTTCACAGGTGGCAATACATAGCAAATAAGCTACCTAAAGATCTGTACATATTAGCTTTCGTTGAGAAGACTAACTCTGGCCCAGGCGGAAGTTTAACAAAAGAAGCTAAATTTACAGGCTTATTTCTTGGTGGCACCAACGAGCTTCTTCAACTGGTGCAACAAAGGTTTCATGATCTAGGATTGGCTAAAGAAGATTGTTCCGAGATGAGTTGGGTTGAATCTAACCTCTACTTCTCAGATATCCCAAGTGGTTCACCATTAGAAATATTACTGGATAGGACTTTGTTAAAATCGACCTTTAAGGCAAAATCGGACTACTTAAAGGTACCAATACCAGAAACAGTATTTGAAACGGTATGGAAGATGTTAGACGAAGTGGATGTAGCTGGTATGGAACTGATACCATATGGAGGACGAATGAGTGAGATCCCAGAGTCCAGTATTCCGTTCCCTCATAGAGCTGGTAATATATGCAAAATTGGATATTTGGTGAGTTGGGATGAAGCAGAAAGCAGTGAGAAGTACATAAGTTGGATTAGGAAACTGTATAGTTACATGGGTCTTTATGTTTCCAAAGATCCTAGAGAAGCATATGCGAATTACAGGGATCTTGATATTGGAGTGAACGATCCAGCTGGTAAAACAAGTTATGAGAAAGCAAGCATCTGGGGGAAAAAGTACTTCAAGACTAATTTTGACAGGTTAGTACGAGTGAAAACTGAAATTGATCGTAACAATTTTTTCAGAAATGAACAGAGTGTCCCACCTCTCTAAATAAAACTTGATAATGCAAATGATTATAATTATTGGTGCAAATGATTATAATTATTGGTGTAATGGGATATTTATTGTATAAGAATGGGTTCTGGTTTCCATTAGAGGAAAAATCAACTTTTCCTTTTTGTTTGTAATAATTAACTTGTGAATGTATGTTTAATGCTGCAAATCTGCAATCTTTCACGTCCACACCACAGTTCTGGTGTATTTTCATTCGATGAGGAGGTTCCATACCCCCGCAAAATTGTTGTCGGTTTATATTCGGTAATGATAACCTTGACCCAGTCAATCCCCGGTTCTCTTCCTTCGGCGTATTCTCTAGGAAACTACCCTAAAGAAATGATAAGGCCATTCAGGAACCTGCCTCAAGTTGGAGTACATCATTTAGGTCAAGAAGATTAAACAAATAAACTATTCAATGATAATGTAGAATGTAGTGGGCAAGCACATCCCGGTTTATATGCCATTATTTTATCAAATCGTAAGATGCACGTATATCTCTTCTCACCACGCAATTCATATTCTTGAATACAAGACCTACTTTTTCTATAATTGTAAGGATTTTTGAGAATCTTTTTTTTTGAAAAGTTAAAACAAATGATATTATTAGTTCATTTATAGAGATGTAGGCCAGCTACAACGTATACAGCAAAACTACAACATTCCAAGAGGGCCTTTAAACCAACCACAAACGGTGACATTTAGAGCCAATGCTTCTACATTTAAACAAGGGCAAAAAATCATTTGACAAAAAGGGTAAACGTAGATTGCATCTTTCCCCTCTTCGCCCAATCCAACCAAATTAGGGTAGAGTGTCTAGCGATCTTTGATCTAGACGCTGAGATGGAGGATGCAGCTCTACAGCCAAAGCTGCTTTCGGTGTTCCTCTACAGCCGATAGTGCTTCCAGTGTTCACTTGGTCGACCTCACACTTTTAGATTGGGCTACACACGACAAGCACAATGTCAGCAGCTGCATCATATAAGCATGGGCTTCATAGGTGCCTTCATTCTTCCATCTTTATTTTGCTCCTGCTCTATATTAATAATTGATTCTCCATGATGATGCTAGATTAGGGCATATCCTTTATGACCTAGTAGTATAGAGAATTTTCTCTCTGATTCCACCAATCAGAGAGTTGAGAACCTCCTTTCTAGTATGAGTAGTATTATGAATTCTTCTATTGTTTCTCTCTTGCCAAATCTCTTTGATGGAGGAGGCGAAGGAGATGATATATATGTACTCGTTATAGTTAGGAGTATGGTTTAGCTTCAAAAGCTAGTCAAGTACTTCTGTGAATGTTGTACCTATATTAGAAATAAGACTCATGTTAGTGAACCGCAAGTGCACGGTTGTCGAAGTGAGTAATAAATTGGTAAGAACCGAGTCATGACCATAGGGATTATGAGAAAATTTAAATCTATGCTAGCTAACAGTGTTTAAAATCGTATTGGATGAAATTTGGAAAATTAAAACAATGTAATAAATTATTAAAAACTAAAGGAAATTTCTAAGCAACTACACAATTTAATGAAACCCAAATAACTACAAATATGACAAATCTATGCAATAATTAATTAAGAAGAGAGTGCAACAATTGACTAATAAAAAATATTAACAACAATGGGGAATAACTTTCTCTTAGGGAATGATATTTTTGTCAACCTTAATATTGAATTAGCTATCCTCCGCAACTGAAATATCCTAATCTTGTAGGTGAATTTTAAGAATAATTAATCCCCTTTTCCCAAAGATGAATTAATTTATCCACTCTAGAAGTCACTTAGCAATCCCTTACTTAAGTTCTTCCTAGAGTTTCTTAAGTTCCAAATCTTTAATTTTCACCTCTTAAGTTTCTTGAGTCTCCTAACTCACAAGAAAATCCTAGTCAAAAATTTCTTCAATCTTTTAACAAAAACTCCCTTTTTCCAAAGGCGAATTTATACCAAAGCAATTTCGAATAATCCAAAGGAAAAACAATTAAACCCAAGGAAAATCAACAAGCATATGAATATTCAGTCATGGATTTTGGAAATTTTTAATATTAAAGCATCATCAAAAATATCAAATCCTTAAGAGAACACTAGCCACAAATCATCAAGCCAAACAATCCACAAGCAAAAACCCTATATAAACTCATGACGGAATCAAATAAAAATTAAGAACAAAGCTCTTCAAACTCCTTTGCGTGGTTGCTTCTTTGCCGGTGAATGGATGTTGCGTTATTGGGCAAATAGAGGCTGGTACATTGGTGAAGACTCTTGCTTGCGTCCTTCAAGTCTAGAGGCTCTTGGATTCAGCTTGTGCATGAAAGAATAAAGATGAACTGACAAATCAAGGCTTGCATGAATGTGTTGTGCCAATGATGTTAAAGGTTGGAGCTTGCAAGTTTAGAGAGTTGCTGGAGTTTTTGGATTAAAATCAAGGCTTGCGTTGTTTTATGTGTGGGCTAGTGGAGATGTTAAGTTGATGGAGAGTGAAATTGTAAATGGATGCAGCGTTGGTGAAGTGGTGAAGTCTTGTGCGTGAATGTGGGCTGGTGCTTGGAAATTGAGGAAAAAATGAGACTTCTTCGTGAGTGGAGGTGTTGTGTTAGTTAAAAATATGGGAGGAGGACAAAATGTCGTTCTCTTTTTTCTTCACCGCCAGCTGGAATGTTGTATGTTTCTTTCCTCTTCCTATTTAATGTCCACGCCCACGTACTGCCGTCACTTGCTTTCCTTTTCTCTGATGTTTTTCAAAGATTTTTGGTCCCACATAAATTCCTTTAGCACACACTTTCCCACTTTTTTTGCTTCACTATAGCCAGTCCCTCCTTGCCTTATGCTTCTAGCCCATGCATGCACGTCTCTCTTTTTCACCTAATGTTTTGTTTTTTCCTTTTAATGCCATAAGCTGCCAACATTTTCTTCTAGCCACCAACTTCACGCCTATAACCAATATTTAATTAGCTCTTTTTCTTCACTTTCTACGCTAGCCTCTTTAACGTAATATTCCTTTGTCTTCTCTCCATCCAATGTCCATGCCACCAGCTGCTTGTTTAGAGAGTGTAGCATGAATGATGGAGGTTAGCTATTAGTCAATAAAGGTTGCGTCTTCAGATTTGTGTAAGCTATCTTGCGTGAAGAGTGGAAGCTATCTTTTGTTGGTGTTGGAGGCTGGTGTAATTGTAAAAGAATGGAGGATCTTTTCATCTTGTAGTGGAGGCTGTTATTGGAGTAGGGAATGAGTTGTACATGGGCTGAAATAATTAAAAGGTGGGGCTGATGTTGATCCTTAGCTGGTTGGAATAAATTTTCCAAGGTCAAATTCGACATTGCATAAAAACTAAATGGTGATGATTTAGGAGCTGCAATTTTATCAGTATCTTCGCCTTTGAGCTAGCTTCAATATGAGACTCGAATCACCATATTTCACCATTTGAGTCAAAAGTTATGATCAAAACATCGTCGAAAGGTCATTCTGGTAATCTAAAATCTGACGCAAATTTTGGGAATTTATTTCTCCTTAATTCTAGTTAAAAAAATCAGCAATTGGTCCCAAACAATCTGTCAATGAGTCAAGAATTTAAGTATAAAAATTCAGAATCTTTGGCTAAACCAATCTTGAGATAAAAATTCCACAATGACTAAAGGTCAAGTTTGCTAGAAACTAAAAAACAGTACAATTCGAGTCTATTTGTTTCATTTATGCATTTTATAACAATGAACCTCGAATAATGCTAAAACATGATAAACCAGCCATAGATGAACATAAAATGAATGTAAATGACTCTGAATTAAGTCCTAAACATATGTGAAAATATGAGTATATCACACATATAAACCACAATTCTCAATATAATCACATTTATAAATCAATTATACCTAAAAAATGTCAATGACTGCATGTACAATCATTTTAATGTGCAAAAACCAATATTCACATATGTGTGTGTATGCCATATTTTGCATGAACATGAAGTGCACTTTCTAACCTCTCAATAAGCTTTCATATACATTATTCTAGCCTTAACATGGATAACGGGATATTACATTATAATTAACAATTTGATATTTAAACAATATTTGAATGAGTGCAAATAAAAATAGACATATAATCACCTTTAAATTTTAGGTTATCTCGGAGGATGATATTTATTTTTCCCCCTCTTTTATTATGACAAACTTCATAACAATGTTATCTTATAACTACTCCTACCTAGCTTACTATGTTATGATTATGTGATTCTTTACCTTTATCCCTTTTTCTAACAATTTTATGTCTTATAGGCATCTTCTTGATTAAAGTAGTGATATGAGATGCATGTTTTTAGTGTTTAACAAAATTTTCAGATCACCAATGGTTAATAGCATACTTGATAACTCTTCAAATAACATTCACGCTTGTAATATCAATTCACATAAGCATCAATATCTTTCTTCTAATATGATACACAAGATTACATGCTTATATAGGATCCCAATTAAGTCCCCTATTCTACATTGATAGGTTCTTTCTTGTAAATTAACAATGAATTTGTTTGCAAAATGTGTGACTTCGAAGTTTAGATTTTTACTACTCTTAGTGATACAATACATTACATCTTATTATGTAACGTCTACCTTCCTCCTTACCCTTGGGCATATATAATCATTGAATTTAATCATCGTATCTCTTTTTCATGAACTTGAGTTATTAAGGCAACTGGAATATCCTCTAACATATTAGTCAAACTTTTTGTACAAGTTTTAAAAATGAATCCATTAAATGTCTCTGATACACTAAATGTGAATAATTTCATACTTAGTCTTATTCTAAAAATGCCTTCATCATCTCAAATGTAAACCTTTTTCCCGTGATTCTTCTTATTTGCTCTCGCAGTTATATATTCTTCATTATTAATTGCATATATTTCCTCTCTAAATGAATCATTTCCAATTGTACTCATATCCTTAACAAAGATTTCTTCATCATCTTGTTCCATCTCAGCTTGGAATAACTCTTCTTTAATCACACCCATATTCTATTGTGTATTAGTTTCATGATCACTGCTAATATTGGAATCATATTATGTAAGATTCTTATAACCATACTTATAATAGACTTGAATATTATGGTAGTTTAATTATTGCATATCAATACTCATATCCTTCTTTTTTTGACCTTGCTCCCATATATTTGTTGTTGCTATATCTTTCTAACACCTTATCATAATAAAATTCAAAATTTTAATAATATTTGTGTTACAAAAAGTGGGAGTATTAGTTTCCAACACAATTAAAGAATGAGTAGCTCATGCATCTTTCGTATCAACATAAAGAAAAGATATATAGTTATCAAATGAATATATTGTTAATAATGTAACCCTACCATTACCAAGCACATTTAGGTTATTATTCCTTAAATTAATAAATTGATCTCAATCTATGAGAGAAATTAAAATTTGTTTATTATGATTGCATGAGCTATATAGAGAACTTCAAAATCAAGACCTTGAAATAGCACATAAACATGAGATAATAATGTATGAATGTCTTAAACTAGTTAGCTATTTGTTACTAGGATCTTAAATGAAGATTGTCTAACATTAAAATGGATACTAACTATCAACACGATGAGTCGCTATTAAAACAAAAGTTTCAATACTTCAAATTTTGAAGAGATACAGAAGAAAAGGTGATAGCGTGGAGATTATAAAGAAAAGGTGGTGATGGCGGTAGTGTTTACATTGAGTTACAAAGAAGAGGTGATAGTAACAATGGTGTAGTGATAACGGTGCTGGGTGTGCTGACTTAAGATTACAGACACAAAATGTTAGTTTTTTTTTGTAAAGGACTTTGTCCCGTATTGAAAGTGAGTGAGGGAGGGGGGAGGCTTAACAAGTATAAATAAACCCCCTCCCCCTTCCATTTATATCCATCCAAAAAAAGAAAACAAAATATTAACTTCTAGTTTTCTCCTCTTTTGGTGAGTAAGATAAATACTAAAGTAGAAAGTTCTTTGTGAGTAATTTTGGGGTTTATTGGGGTAAGAGTTTGAGAGTGTGTGTAAATACTAGTGAGTTGAGTATTGAGTGTAAACACTTGTAAGTGTTATTTTTCTCCCTAATAAAAAGGGTGTGCAGTAGCCCCGGAGACGTAGGCACAATTTGACCGAACTCCGTTATCAAATTTTATGTTATTCTATTGGCATCTAGTTATGTGGAAATTGTCTAAATTCCTAACAATTGGTATCAAAGTCTTGGAAAAGTGAGTATGATCTGTAGTCGCCACAGTAGTGGATCTTTTACATCAGAAAATTTTCTTTGGGCGTGTTGAAGCTTGGAGTTAGTACGCTCTGCAGTCGCCACAGTAGTGGATCTTCTACATCAGAAAACTTTCTTTGGGTGTGTTGAAGCTTGGAGTTAGTACGCTTTACAGTTGCCACAGAGGTGGATCCTCTGCATCAGAAAACTTGCCTTAGGTTGTGATAAATACACCGTGCACGTAATTTCTACCTAAGAGGTCAGGTTTTAAGTGGGACCATTTGTGACTCCTCCGCCCTTTCTTGGGATTTTGTGTGGAATGTTAATACTGTTTTAGGAGTCCGTTTGATGGTCTTTCCTGGGTATTACCGAATTGGTTCACTTCACTAGTTATTTACCTCAGAGGAAACTATAAGCCAGTGGGAGTGATGGCACCAGATGATATGCTCAACAAAATCGATAAGTTCGATGGCACACATTTTGAATACTGGAAGATGCATATAGAGGATTATTTGTATAAGAAGAACTAGTTTCTACCGCTCTTTGGAAAGAAGCCAGGAAACATGTCAGAGGAAGGATGGGTTATTCTTGACAGGCAGGCCCTTGGAGCAATTCGAATGATCTTATCCCAGAATATAGCCTTTAATGTGTTAAAGGCAAAAACCACAAAAGGCCTTATGGAGGAATTGACGGAGTATTATGAAAAACTATCAGCAATAAACAAAGTACATTTGATGCGGCGTTTGTTCAACTTGAAGATGGCGGAAGGCACCTTTGTAGATCATCGTATCAATGAACTCAACAAAGTCTTGAACCAGTTGAGTACAGTAAATATTGATCTTGATGATGAAATACAGGTTTTAATACTTTTGTCATCCCTCCTAGAGAGTTGGAGTGCTACAGTCATATCAATAAGTAACTCAATGGGAACCAACAAGTTGAAATTCAAGGACGTTAGTTGTAACATCCCACCCCCTACTGGAAGGGTAAAATAGTAAATTTGGCATGGGATGAGATGGATTGGGATGACTTAGGACTAGTCATGCATAATAGGATTGGTACACAGTCGCAATTGTGCACATAAAATTACTGTACATGCATACATGACATTCCCGGTTTTCGTGCCTAAGGCAAGTTTATTGTGATTAACGTGCTTTTTGGGTTTGAAAAATTATTCTGAGTGATCCATAGGGTGTTTTATATTTTAAGGAATTTTTAGGAATTTTTCGGAGAAAATTTCCGGACCGGAAAAATCGCCAATTGGCGAACCGGTCAATTTTCGGTAGCGAAAATTGCTACCCAATGACACTGTACTATTGGGTATATTATTTTGGGATTGAAATTGTAAACGATCTAGAAGGGGGGATGAATAGATCTTTCAATCTTTTCGTAAAACTCTATAATAAAATCAGAAGTCAATACACACAAAAACCAATTTAATCAAAATCAAATGTAAAGAGTAGAGTAGAAGAGCAAACACTGTTTTTATAGAGGTTCGGTACTAAGACCTACGTCCTCTACCTAAGCTCCCACTTAGGATTTGACAAACCACTTTACTTTACACTTTTTAGTTCAATGTGAACTTTTTACAACCCACTTGATTTTCGGCTTAAGCAACACCTCACAATCCGATTTGTCTTCCGGCACAAATCCTACCTCACCTAATGATTTTCTTCTAATCACTCAACACACAATAGCAATGATAGTAAAGTGAAACAAGATGCTCAGTACAGCTGAATAGAATTTAAGAACAATTTGAGAGCAAAAATCTATGAACAATGATCAGAATGCTTCGCAATGTCCGTACTACATCGATCTCTTAATGTTGTTCCTTTTATAAGCATGCTCCAGAGAATTATAGACGTTGTAGATCTCCTTCTAGCCGTTGTTGATACTCATAGTCGTTGTAGAATGATTTTTCATCAGTTGGAAATCACTTGACTTTGTCATAACATGTTCAACTGTACTTGTAAGTCGACTTGTCGTGGTGTGTAAGTCGACTTATGTGTTGTAGTTGACTTGTCGTGTAGAATAAGTCGACTTGCAGCAACGTTTTTCATAAAAACTTCATCTCCGCTCTTCGATAAGTCGTCTTATGTAGTGTAAGTCGACTTGTGTGGTTATTAAACTAACAGGTCTTAAAAATGTAAGTCGAGTTGTGACCTCTCGAGTTGTGACCTACTAGTCGACTTATGTTTGCTTCAACGGATATATTCCAGATAAACTTCAATCTTTGAAATCACTATCCATAATCTTCACGATAACCATCTTTTGCACGTTGGAGATTATTATTATCTTGATTTGCATTAATCCAAAATACCTGAAATAATTTCTTAACCAATTCTATACATTTTATTATTATCAAAACATAAAGGGATTTTATTTGTCAACCACCCTTGGTCCAACAATCTCCCCCTTTTTGATAATGACAAAACATGTAGAAATTGTTTAAGAAATTTAAAACAAAGAAAAATTGATCAAGGGTTTTATGCCTTGTCTAGTTGGTTAATGAGTCTCCCCCTTAATCAATAAACCAATGAATCCAATAATGCTTGCACAATTTCATACTCCACAATGTTAAGCTAACAAATAATGTTACAATCAAAGTGTTAATAATAATTTACCAAAGTGGAATACTTTACAAAATTGAACATGTTAAGACATTACCAAAATAAATTCATGTGAATTGAATATGTCCAGCAAAGTCAAGAACACTTAGTCGTGAGCACTTTGAATTGAGCACTTTGAAAAATAATTTTGACTATATTACTCTCCCTTTTTGTCATAATCAAAAGAAAGGTGCAATAACACATAGGAATGTAGGAGTAGATCACAAAACCAACGAACACAAAAATCCAATAGTCTCAAACTAACATAATGAAAATCAAAAATAAAAACAAAAACAAATGTTGGTCTTAGAACAAATGCAACATCCATCATCAAAAAGAAGCATCATCATGTCTACATCCTAACTTATCAAAAATTTTCTTAACATTTTTCTCCAAGCGCACAAGTAGACTTTGTTGATCAACAACATTTTTCTCCAATCGAATAAGCATACTCTGTTGGTCACCAATACGATCATTCATTTCTTCCAGTTGATATCTAATGTCCTAAAGCCCGTCTTGAGATACTTCACTTCGTCGAACACTACTAGGTCCAGGACGATCACCAGCTCTCTTGGAACGTTGCCGCCTAGGTACTGGTTGTTCACTTGCCAAAGTTAGACCAAGCTTCTCCACATGATAGGAATACACCCATCCTTTTTCAACTGTTTTGACTAACTTCATACTTCTAATGTTATAAGGTGTAAACCTCCAACTTTGGGGATACGGATAGTGGTCATAAGAACTCAAATTAACTTTTTGCAACTTGACGATAAATGTAATCAAGGCTGCATACGACATTCCCTTATGCTTTGCCGTTTTTCCATTAAGTTCACCTCTTAATAGATTTGCCTTTTTTCTTATCATCTGGATAATTAAACTTGGAAAATTCATTGCTCTACCTTCTTCTAAATGCCACAAAATTTCTTTATCCAATGAAGTAATATGGTTGTTACTTGCCTTTTTAGGATATATCACTCTATTGATTGCATAATGCAACAACCTATAATTGAGTGGAAAATCCATTGCCTAATAAGGTGGTGAGTGATCATAACACAAACGGCAAAGTAAATAATTTCTTAACCAATTCTATACATTTTATTATTATCAAAACATAAAAAGATTTTATTTGTCAACCACCTTTGGTCCAACAGATGGCTTCACCATAAGAACACTTCCTCTAATATCTTTGTAATTGCTATTAAGTCCCATCAAGAATTGAATCAATCTCTGATCCTCAACAAAATTGTTTCTTGCATATATAGAAGCACAAGTGCACATAGGATAAATGATCACAGAATCCATCTCATCCCAAATTGTTTTGAGTTTGGTATAATAGTTAGCAATGTCACTTGTACTCTGAATAATGCCACTTTGTTCCTTATGTAGCCGATAAAGAAGTGTCCCATTTGTCTGTCTAAACCTATGTTCAAGTTCAAGCCATACTTCCCTTACAGTATTGCTATAAAGAACACTATCACCAATGTCCTTAGTCAAAACATTTAGAATCTAAGTAGAAACCATGTTATTGCACCTTAACCATTGTTTTAGCAATGGTAAAAAATCATTTGGCTTAGGACAAGAACCATCTATAAAATCAATCTTATTCTTAGCTAACAAAGGCATCATCATAGCCATTTTCCATGCACCATAACCAGAACCATCAAAACATTTAGAAACTAAAAGCATTTCAGGATGATCAGAGGCATGAAGAACTAAGTGTTCATTTTGATTAATATTTACTAGACTAGAATGTGAAGAACCAACTGGAATAGAAACCATGATTGTAAAAGAATTGTGTTTGTGTTGAATCACGAATAAGATTCAAGAAGATGGAAGAATTTTGTGTATTTCCAGCAAAGTGAAGAACAATAACAATATCAGATCAGAAACTTGATGAAGAAGAATTATCAGTAAGAATGTGAAGAAAAATTTTAATAGGCAAGAGAAATATGAATTCAACGAAAGCTTCAGAAGAGAAAAATGCTTACAGGAAGCAAGGATAATGCCTTTGATCAACCGACTCTGATACCATATAAACTAGCATAATTATGAGAGTATTGTGATGTCTACGAAAAGGAAATGAGAATGAGAAATTTTTAAATGCTTTCAATTAATTCAAATGAGAATAATATATATAGCTTGTAGTGTATATATATATATATATATAGGGAAGTTTGTTATAGCTGTTATGTTTTCTGTTATATACATGTAACAAATTATGCTAACATAGCTAACTTATGAGTAACTCTCTCCAATATACTGATGTAATAGGAAACCATATAATCATTTGAAAGTGTAACTCTTTACTTGGTTAGGATTAATTTCTCACAAAGAAGTTTATGTAAAAAAAATGTTTCTAATTAGTTCATAAGCTTTTCTTCCTATTTTATGTGCTTATTAAGTTATAAAATTTGGTCATCGGGATTAAGGATAATGGAAAATGAGAATAATCCCTTTTTGGTATTCATATTCCTTATCATTAAAAAGGAAAATGAACGTATCCATAGTGATATCATGGTATGAGCTTGTTGATTTAAATTGAAGAGAGAATAGTTTTTTTTTTCAATGTGAAAAAATAAAATATTGACAAAAGAGTAAGAAGAAAGATAGAGACGAGAAAAGCATGATGCAACTGTTAAAGTAATCATAAATTAAGGTTTAGCTCGGTTCTTCTGTAATTATTTGCTTTCATTTTTAAATTAAGTAAAAACAACTTGTTTATTTTTAATTTATTTTCTTCTAATTGTCATAACTTATGAAAACTATAAATTTTTATTTTTATTTTTTGATTTTTTTCATATTATAATTTATCATTAACTAACTATGTTCTATTTAATTATTTAATTAATAAGAGTGATAAATTATATAATAAAATCATTTAAATTTTATAATTTAAACTTAAAATTTTAAAAATATTTGTTAAAAATTTTAATTTGATAATTATTTAATAGATATATTTAAATTTAAAATATTGTATAAATTTCAAAATTTTGAATAGTTGTTTATGAATTATTTTTAAGTATCAATTATTGAATTGAAAATTAAAATAATTAAAAACATATCAATATATATATTTGTTAATAAATATTTTTTTGAAAAGTTGTTAATAAATAATTTTTCGTTTATTCCCTCTAAATGTTATAATAAGAAAATCTTATTGAAATTTCTTCCAGTTAGAAGTGCATTATAAAAGCCTTTGGTATTCTTATTTCTTTCCCTCAACCATTGGTTTCTTGTACTTTTGTCTTAATTAGGAGTTACGAATTCCTAAGGAGTTAATACACTTGGCCAATGCTTTCTTCCCTAATTGCTTACGGGTCTCATCATTTGGGTTGGATCTTAGTTAATGTATGTAAAATATACATATATTTTACTACTAGTTTGCCTTATATGTTTAAAAATTACCTTATTTTACTCAATTTATGTTGTATTTTTGGGAAATTCAGAAGATAATTCCTAGGATGTGCTTTGTTAAGAATTAAAGAGGATTTCAAGCAATAATGTGAAGAAAACACAATTTTTGATTACACATGATTGTGTGTTAGCACATAACATTTTCCAGACAACCAAGAGATGAAGACAACTAGATACATGGCTTAGAAAGAGACCTTATGATGGGGGCAATATTCAGAAAGTAACATAGCATGAGACACAGTTGTATCTTAACTTGTGTTCTCCTTCAAAAGAGTTATAAAAATATATATAGCCTAAGACATGGGTGTGTTAGATCTCGTGTCCCCCTTTAAAAAAGAAGCAGTAAAATTTTCTGCATGAGACATGACTATATCTGATACTGTGTTCAAGGCATACAAGACTTATATAAGTGGTGGGGAATCCTAATTTTAGAAAATTTTATCATTCTTTTTTTTATAACTTTCTTTATGAACTTAAGGTTAGCTACCAAAACATAAAACAACCCTCAAGAGACTAATTTTAAAGTTGTTTTAGTTATAAAATAACAAGATTAAAAATCATCCTAAAGGATAAAAGCTGATCAGAATACAAAAATTCCATTTAGAACTCTTTCTACATTGATGTTGTTTATACTTTGTTTGATAGTGTAAATAATATTTGTGGATTTTTTATATATGTTTAGATAGAAAATACCTTAGCATTGAATTTGTTAAGGATTGATTTAATATTATTCATGAAGTGAGATTTATTTTTGTAAAATAACTTAAATGTTTTTAATGATGATTTAATTAAGTTGGTGATTAGATCCTAATTTGCATGTGGACTATTTCAGATAACCTATATATGACTAGACCATAAATTAGATATTACAATTTGCACAGAGTACTAGAGATAGGCTTATATAAATCCTCTAGTATTAGTATCAAACCTTTCATGGAGATTCTTAAAATATAATGCAATATTGGAAGTTTTAATTAGATAAAGTTATCTATTAATCAATTTAAGAATAGGCGGTTGTGACTTGCAAAAGAGTAATTTCATAGCCTAAGAATTTTTACTAATCACCATCCAAGTTTACTAAGTCATAAATGCAAATATAATGCAAGGAAAAATCTTATTTATACATTACTCCTATTTCACTTCTCTATTTGATTATTTTCTTTATTTTGTTCTTAATGGTTTATTATTTTAATTATATTCTACTTTGTTTAATTAATCAACTTCATCAATAATCAATCCATGCAACAGATAGAAAGCATGACCAAATCTTTGACAACTAAGTTCATATCATATGTTGGATGAGTGCAAATAACAAAATATGTCTTGAGTAGCCTTCATGTATTGGCAAATTCACCCACTCCTCCCTTTTGAATAATTAAACACATTATGAAAAGCATTAAAAACTTCCGTTGGTCAGGAATAATTGACTATAACCATAAAGAAAAAGTTAAGTGGAAAGATATTTACAAGGAAAAATAAGAGGAGGTCTCAATATAACTCCAATTAAGGCAATTAATAAGATGCTCCTACTAAAAAACCTATAAAGACTATTCATAGAGCATAACTCACTTTAAGTCAAATAGATTCATCTTGAAATTATAAACAACCAAAACCTATGGAAAGTGCAACCAACTAATAATGCTTCATGGTTATCAATGAAAATTTTAAAGATAAATGAGGTAATCAAACCCTATATCAAACAAATCTTAGGAAATAGAAGGAATACACTCTTTTGGTATAATAATCAATATCAATGGAGACATTTGGAGAATTTACTCTCTTTAAGCTCTCAGTTAGTAGCTTGTTACCAACCCACTTTCTAATACTTGGTCCAAGCATATTTGCTCCGTTCAGAGCCTTTGAGTGTCATTAAAGAGAATCTTCTATATTATAACCCTAACTCCATCAAAAAAGACCAAATCATTTAGCTAGGCAACATATCCCACAATTTATATTTCAAAAGCATCTTAAGATTCTACAAAGATCAAGTCCCTATCTAATCTTGGCATACACTCCTTTGGTACAAAGGCCAGTTACCAATATCCAATGACACTTTATTAAAATGGCTACTAGAATTTGCTCCTTATGTAATTTTATT
>JANVCL010000003.1:28519765-28529917 GCA_026546855.1 Erythroxylum incrassatum | reverse complement strand
TAAATTTGATTAACAATAAATACTAATTTTATAATAATAATAATAATAATAATAATAATAATAATAATAATAATAAAATTACACATAATAATAATAAATTTGAATAATGTTAACAAATAATTTTGAATAATAATAATAACTATAATTATAAAAAATTTGTTATTATAATAATTAGACAAAATAATAATAAATTTCAATAATTATTTTTTATGATTTAAAATAATAATAAATACAAATTATATTACAATAATAATAATAATAATAATAACGGTAATAAATTTGAAAAATAATAAATACAAATTGATAATAATAATAATAATAATTAAAAAAGGGAATTAATAAATATTACAATAAATTATATATAAGATTTATAATAATACTAATTTTAATAATAACAAGTACATACACTCCAGTCAGAAAAATTATTAATAATAATTCAAAATTATAAGAATAGTTAAATTATTAAGAATAATAAAGTCAAAACTAATAAGAAGATAATTAGTAATTATAAAAACTTTCATAATAATAATAATCGTAATTAGACATAATAGTAGTAACATTGAATTAATTGCAATAAAAAATTGAATAATAATAAATACATAATATATAATAATAATAATAATAATAATAATAATAATAATAACAAAACAACAACAACAACAATATTAAATTTGAATAATAATAAATACAACTTATATAATAATAATGATAACAATAATTAGACATAATAATAAGCTATTTGAAGAATTTGTAATAATAAATTTGATTAACAATAAATACAAATTATATATAATAATAATAATAATAATAATAATAATAAGAGTAATTACACATAATAAAAATAAATTTGAATAATTTGTAATAATAATTTTGAATAATAATAAATATGAATTATATAATAACAATAATAAGTACAATTATAAAAAATTTGAATTATAATAATTAAAAATAATATATTATAATTATTTGTAATAATAATTTTAAACAATAATAAATACAAATTATATAATAATAATTATAATTATAATAACATTAATAAATTTGAATAATAATAAATAAAAATTTTATTATAATAATAATAATATTATTAATTACACATAATATTTATAAATTTGAATAAATTGTAATAATAAATTTTAATAATAATAAATACAAATTATATAATAATAATATAAATAATAATAAGATTTAGATAATAATAATTATTATTATTATTATTATTATATTCGAGATGATTGTTAAATAAATTAATTATATTAATTTCTATTATTATCTAAATCTAATAATAATAATAATAATAATAATAATAATAATAATAATAATAATAACATAGATTATTCCTCTGTAGTCTGTATCAATGACTCCAGCAGCTACATCTACTCCTTTGTTTGCAATAGCAGATTTTCCAGCTATTCTCACATAGATTCCTGGTTGTGTTATTTCCATTTGAATTCCAGTAGAAATTGATTTTCTTTAGAATCCAGGAATTACTATACATTCCGCACTGTATAGGTCAAATCCTGCTGCCCCATTGGTTCTTCTGTCAGGGATTTTTGCATGTGATATTGCTTTAAGAAATTTGACGAAAAATTGTTGCCTCAAAGAACAAGTAGCATCAAGAGTGTCAGCAAAGCGTGGTGGTACCTATTCAAAAAATTTTCGTCAAATTTCTTAAAGCAGTATCACATGCAAAAATCCCTGACAGAAGAACCAATGGGGCAGCAGGATTTGACCTAAACAGTGCGGAATGTATAGTAATTCCTGGATTCCAAAGAAAATCAATTTCTACTGGAATTCAAATGGAAATAACGCAACCAAGAATCTATGGGAGAATAGCTGGAAAATCTGCTATTGCAAACAAAGGAGTAGATGTAGCTGCTGGAGTCATTGGTACAGACTACAGAGGAATAATCTACATTATCCTGGTAAATACAAATCCTACTGAATATTTTGTGGATAATAATAATAATAATATTAACAATAATAATAATAATAATAATAATAATAATAATAATAATAATAATAATAATAATAATAATAGATGCTTAAAAGGTGTAAAATGGACTAACTGTGGTGATAACATGTGAAAAAGAAAATATTTGTGAAAAAAGTATGTTGATTTAGTTTACTATCCCTATTAGACAACATATCCGATAAAACTTTTAATATAAATAAGAGATTGAGAAAATTCATAAGGTTTTAAAATTTTAAGAAAATTTTTACAACCTTTTAGAAGTTACTTAGGCGGATATTAGCTAGTCAAACACCTATCATCTGTTTGACAATTGTAACATGATTTTTTTTAAGAAAAGCGTTCAACTGGTCAAACAACATGTTAGCCCAATCGAATCACAAGAAGTTTAATTTTTATAAATGAAAATTACCAATTCAAAAGAAATGTACTTTCAAAATTGACCTCCAAAAAGCTTATGATTCCATTCGATGGGATTTTCTCATTAATGCTTTATAAGTTATAGGTCTACCTCCAAAGTTCATTACTTGGATCCAAGAGTGCTCTTCCTCCCCTTCTTATTCTATTATGATCAATGGTTCACCTTCCAAATTTTTTAGAGGAAAGTCAGGACTAAGACAAGGAGATCCTTTATCTCCTTTCCTTTTCATTATTTGCATGGAAGAATTCTCTAGGAGCTTGAACGATTGCATAGTCAAAAGTCCTTCTTCCAAATACCACTGGAGGTGTAAAACCCTAAAACTCACTCATCTTTTGTTTGCTGACGACCTACTGTTGTTTTGTCATGCGGATATAGGTTTAGCTCAAACTTTGCTCAATTGTCTAAGTTCCTTCTCTAGATTTTCAAGAATGGATATGAATCCTTCCAAAAGTCAGTTTTTCCTATCTCATAATATGGATCACTTGACCCATCAGATGGAAGTAATATCTGGGGTTAGGAAAGGATCTCTCCCTATTAGATATTTGGGAGTACATGAGGGAGTGTTTACTTTTATCGGATAAAATTGATGTGAGGATTAACAAATGGACTCAAAAAAATCTTTCCTATGCTGGTCGATTACAACTAGTTATTTTTGTTCTATCTTCTTTTTAAGTGTATTGGGCTACTCACTTCATTCTCCCTTCTTCCATCCTTAAGGATATAAAAGCTACACTTAGAAATTTTTGTGGGCTGGGAAGGTGGATATAAACTACCATTCTAAGGTTAAATGGAGTGACATTAATAGACCGAAAAGGGAGGGAGTTTTAGGGATTAAACAATTACCAACTTTAAATCTTGTCTTGTTAGGGAAGAGGATCTGGTATTTGTTTTATGATAGTGAGACTTTATAGGTTAAGTGGGTACATACGATCATTTTGAGAAGGAAAAATTTATAGAGTGCACAACCTACTGTTAAAGGTACAAAGGATTTTACATGTATAGCTCCACAATACAAGGTTAATTGTTAGCCTTAAAACCCACAACCCACGAGTCATGGATCACCCATGACCGACCCATACCCATAACCCAAATACCCAACAGTAACAGCCCAACAACAACACATTCCTTGTCAAAGCCCAACTCCTTTAATTTTGTGGTGAGTTCCTTATGCCATTGTCTGCCTGCCTGTTTAAGCCCATAGATAGACTTTAATAACCTACAAGCTTCTCCTTCCTTGGCCCTATTGTAGCCTTATGGGGGTACCATATAGAGTCCCTCTTCTAGGTGTCTAGGTAGATATGCATCATTAATGTCGCATTGTAGGATGGGCCATTGGTTGGCTGTGGCTATGGCTAGGAAAATTCTGATGGTGACAATCCTAGTTACGGGGGAGTAGACTTCTGATTAGTCTATCCCTTCTCTTTGGTTGAAGCCCTTAGCTACTAGTCGTGACTTCATCTTGTCAATAGAGCCATTTGGGTTGTACTTAAGTAATACTAACAACATTTGTTACGAGGATTCTTGTTTCGCAAAAAAAATTGGTGAATGAAGTGGCTAAACAATAAGGAGAAATTCTAGAAAGTATGAATGTCTTCAAATAGAAGCCTTAAGTAATACTAACAAACTGACTAAACCGTTGAAGATCTACTACATCATTATATGTAATGCACTTCTACAAGACAAAAATGTGTGTTCCACTGTTATGTAACGAGATAGATTTTAAATTACAACCATTTAATATTTTTATTTTTTGGAATAATTGCGCTAAAATATTTTCAAGAATTCAAAGTGAAATTAAATTATTGAATGTTTAGAAAATGCAAATAATTTAGAAACTCTTATTTACATTTATATATCTATGAATTTTTAGGTTATTTAATTCTAGTGTAAATGAGTTGTTATTTTATATCAAACTGTTTGAATAAGATCAAATCATATAAAATAAAATTGAAAGAGTTCCACGATTCCAATACCAGTAAGCTTAGTTTGTCATCCACATCGATCAGAATTATTAAGCACTGGTAACTCAGAGGAACAATTTGAAACTTCAATTGCACCATCACCATCTAAGGTACAAGCTTGTATCATGGAAGTTCTTCTGGTATATTATATTGTTGGTGTCATTCCTTTTAATTAATCAATCTGTTATTGCCCTCATAAATTTATATTTACAGCTGAACGGTCTCTTTTGTACATTTATAGTTCAGTATTATATAGTTCAATATTATATTGGTTCGACTTACAACTGAAGCCTACGTCCAGCTCCCATGTATTTAACTTGAGTATTTCACTATAAAATTTGAGTATTAAATTTAACGAGCCTCTTCAAATTGGTGTTTTGCTATAGAAACCGAGTATTAAAATTGAAGGAGCTTCTTCTGTAAATTTATAGTTCATTATAATTATATGTTGCCTCTATCATTTCTTTTACACTTCTATAGTTCGTTGGTATTATCAATGAACATTTATTCTTTCCAGCATTCTTCTTTGTTATAAAGTAATTTTGATTAATAATCTTCACTTCTATTTTCAAATTGTTGAACTTAATGACTAAAATCTTAAAGTTAGCTTTTGTTCATAGGTTAGATTGATTGTGAGGGTATAATATCTCAAAATTTTGAGGATGTAATTAAATATATTTGAGAATAATAATAATAATAATAATAGATGGTTAAAAGATGTAAAATGGACTAACTGTGGTGATAACATGTAAAAAAGAAAATATAAATGAAAAAAGTATGTTAATTTAGTTTTCTATCCCTATTAGACAACATATTAGATAAAACTTTTAAAATAAATACGAGATTGAGAAAATTCGAAAGGTTTTGAAATTTTAAGAAAATTTTTACAACCTTTTAAAAGATACTCAAGCTGATATTGGTTAGTCAAACACCTATCATCTGTCAGACAATGGTAACATGATTTATTGTAAGAAAAGCGTTCAACTAGTCAAACAACATGTCAGCCCAATCGAATCACAAGAAGTTTAATTTTTATAAATGAAAATTACCAAATTTTATGATAATTTTAAATTTACTCTTGATAATTGAGACCAGATATTACGTAGGACTTAGTACATAGCTTGCAATGACAGGTAGGAAGTGTTTTGGAGAATGAGCAGATTTATGATGTTGATTTGTTCCCTTATATAATTTCAAAATGTTGAATGACAAGAGCAAAGATCTTCAATTGTTTGTTGGAAATAATAACAAGTTTAGAGAGTAAAAATTATTAGGTTGTGTACATATGAACGTTTATTACAACAAACCGTCAATACAAATTAAAGAATATGATAAAGAAGTCAAATAATGTGGAAGTTACAAAATAAATAAATTGCGAAATAAGCATACAAGTGAAATTTGAAGTTTTGTCTACGATTAAAGTATTTAAACGAGGGGAGGAATGCTTTGTTCGTTTCTAAAGAAATTAGTAGGATCGATAGCAGTCTTGACTCGTACCAACTTGTCGAAGTTATCTCCGTAATACTTTTTGCCCCAAATGCTTGCTTTTGCGTAGCTGGTTTGACCAAGAACATTATTGACTCCGATGTCAAGATCCCTGTAATTAATATAAGCTCCTCGAGGATTTTTGGAAACATAGGGAGTCATGCGGCTATATAGTTTCCTGATCCAGCTTATATGTCTTTGAGATGCCCTGTTGGTATCTTCATTCCAAGTTGCGAAGTAACCAATTTTGTATAAATATCCAGCTCTGTGTGCAAATGGGACGCTGCTTTCTGGTACCCGACTCATTCGTCCTCCATAGGGCACCATATACATAAACCCTAAGTCGTCCACTTCATAGAACCTTTTCCACAGCCTCTCCAAGGCATCTTCAGGAATGGCTTCCTTCACGTAGTCCGATTTTGACTTGGTTCTTGCTTTAAGCAGAGTACGAGTAAGTAAATTATCCAAGGAGGTATTGGCCGGAAATCCTGCAATGTTGAGGATAGACTCAGCCCAACCCATTTCACTGCAATCTTCTTTAACCAAACCCAGCTCTGGGAACCTCTCCTGCATCAGCGGAAGAAGCTCGTTGATGCCTCCCAGAAATAAGCCGAAGAAAGTTGCCTTCACGGAATCGCTTCCCACTTCACTGGCGTTTGTTTTGCCCATGACGGATAATATGTAAAGTTCGTCGGGAAGCTTGTTTGCAACATATTGCCAACGGTGGACAATTTTGATGGCATTCTGTTCCAGGGTTCTCGGGACGGTGAATAGAGTCACTGTAGAAGGAACTGAAACAAGATTCACCTTCCATGCGATGACGACGCCAAAAGTGTTTCCTCCGCCACCTCTAATGGCCCAGAAAACATCTTCTCCCATAGAGGCTCTGTCCATGAGTCTGCCATTAACATCGATCAACTGTGCGTCGATGACTTGATCCGCGGCAATTCCGTATTTACGCAACAGAGGGCCATAGCCTCCGCCGCTGATGTGTCCCCCAATTCCAACACTGGGGCAAACCCCTGCTGGAAATGCAAGGTTTCTGCTTATCTGAGTGATCTTATAATAAAGCTCGCCAAGTGATGCACCTGCTTGAACCCATGCATTGTTGTTTGCTACATCCACGTTTATGTCCCTCATATTAATCATGTCAAGTACCACAAAGGGGACAGCAGACACATAAGATAGGCCTTCGTAGTCATGGCCACCACTTCGAATTCTAAGTTGCAGCCCGTGCTTTCGACAACAGGAAATGACGGACTGGATGTGGGATACACTTGTTGGCGTTACAATGACGAGAGGCTTTGGGGTGGAAGATGTATTAAACCTGAGGTCCTGTAGAGTAAACTGCAGGACAGACGAGTAAGAGGAATTTTGCGGGGTGTAAATGAGGTTGGATATCGAGGAGGAATCTTCAGAATTTTGGGAAAGGCATTGAAGGAAGTTGGTATGAGCTGGGTAGTGATGGAGGCGAGCTGAATCAATTATGCAAGGGAATGAGAAGAGGAATAGCAGAAACACAAATGGCGAATAACTCAGAGAAGCCATTGATTGATCTCTATGTTTAACTTGGTTGCTGGGATGTTGTGATAAGCAAGGTGGTGTTCTATTTATAGGAGGGAATAGGCCGCATGCAGATGGACGAGTTTTGGCGGCTGGCAGCATTCATGATGTTGATTTTTCTCAGCCACACGGTAAATGGAAATAATCAATTCTTTCATTCACATTAAAGTCAACAAAAGCCGGACTGATTTTATACATTTGTACGTCAGTTCCTGGCTCCTGCACTATGACGCATATGGCATAAAATAATACTTGAAAAAGATTAGTTGCATTTACTTTTCCCTCATTCTTTCAGTCGAATTCTAAAGAATGTCAACTGTCCACTCCTTTTACTTAATCATCACCCTTTGGATAAGATTTCAACGATTTATATTTTAGTTTTTCTCTTTTAAACTTTTTGTTTGCCTTTCCCACCAAACACCGTAGCATTTTGAATTCAGAAACTTGACTTTTTCTTCAGCCAGCGGCATTACGCATTATATGTATCACCAATGCGATATATCACATTAGTATAATCTTCCACATGGTTGGTACCATTTTGGAATTTCGACATGGACGAAAATCACACATTCACATTCATGCTCTAAATTCTTTTGGTCCTACATTATTATACGAAAAGATCATATTTTTAATGAAAAGTTTGGGTGTGTATGCCTGATTCGTTCACGGATAATCTATCACCATAAGTCATGTGATATTATACGTATATTCACTAATATGAAAATTCTTCATACGTGATTGGTAAAAACAAGTGCAAAGCTTAAACAAACACTCTAATAGAAATATTCCTGCTTTTTCTTTTTTTAGATTCAATAAACTAGTGTGGTAACAGATATTGTAGCTACAATTTGGTGTCATATGTAATTTATTTATCGACCAAGTTGACGTTCTATTTGAACTACAATGTTGTGAAAGAGTTGGTATATGAGAAACATTTCTATTTTGAATTGTCACATTGTTGTTACGAGGATTGTTGTTTCAAAAATAAAATTGGCGAATGAAGTGGCTAAATAATTAGGAGAAATTCTAGAAAGTATGAATGTGTTCAAATAGAAGCCTCAAGTAATACTAACAAACTGATTGAATCGTTGAAGATGAACTACATCATTATATGTATTGCACTTCTACAAGACAAAAATGTGTGTTCCACTGTTATGTAACGAGATAGATTTTAAATTACAACCATTCAATATTTTTATTTTTTTGGAATAATTGCGCTGAAATATTTGCAAGAATTCAAAGTGAAATAAAATTATTGAATGTTCAGAAAATACAAATAATTTAGAACCTCTTATTTACATTTATATATCTATGAATTTTTATATTATTTGAATCTAGTGTAAATGAGTTGTTAGTTTATATCAAACTGTTTGAATAAGATCAAATCATATAAAATAAAATTGAAAGAGTTCCAAGATTCTAATACCGATAAGGTTAGTTTGTCATCCACATCGATTAGAATTATTAAGCTTTGGTAACACAGAGCAACAATTTGAAACTTCAATTGCACCATCACCATCTAAGGCACAACCTTGTATCATGGAAGATTTTTTGGTATATTATATTGTTGGTGTCATTCCTTTTAATCAATCAATTTGTTGTTGCCCTCATAAATTTATATCTACTGCTGAACGGTCTTCTTTGTGCATTTATAGTTCAGTATTATTATATGTTGCTTCTATCATTTCTTTTACACTTCTATAGTTTGTTGGTGTTATATATTGCTTCTTGATGTGCACATTTATGCTTTGCATCATTCATCCTTGTAATACAGTAATTTTGATTAATAATCTTCACTTATATTATCAAATTAATGAACTTAATGACTAAAATCTTAAAGTTAGCTTTTGTTCATAGGTTAGATTGATTGTGTGGGTATAATATCTCTAAATTTTGAGGATGAAATTAACTATATTTGAGAATAATAATAATAATAAAATGCTTAAAAGGTGTAAAATGGACTAACTGTGGTGATAACATGTGAAAAAGAAAGTATTTGTGAAAAAAAGTATGTTGATTTAGTTTTCTGTCCCTATTAGACAACATATTCGATAAAACTTTTAATATCAATAAGAGATTGAGAAAATTCAGAAGGTTTTAAAATTTTAAGAAAATTTTTACAACCTTTTAGAAGTTACTTAAGCGGATATTAGCTAGTCAAACACCTATCATCTGTTTGACAATTGTAACATGATTTTTTGTAAGAAAAGCATTCAACTAGTCAAACAACATGTTAGCCCAATTGAATCACAAGAAGTTTAATTTTTATAAATGAAAATTACCAATTCAAAAGAAATGTGCTTTCAAAATTAATCTCCAAAAAGCTTATGATTCCATTCGATGGGATTTTCTCATTAATGCTTTATAAGTTATAGGTCTACCTCTAAAGTTCATTACTTGGATCCAAGAGTGCACTTCCTCCCCTTCTTATTCTATTATGATCAATGGTTCACCTTCCAGATTTTTTAGAGGAAAGTCAAGACTAAGATAAGGAGATCCTTTATCTCCTTTCCTTTTCATTACTTGCATGGAAGTATTCTCTAGGAGCTTGAACGATTGCAAAGTCAAAAGTCCTTCTTCCTAATACCACTGGAGGTGTAAAACCCTAAAACTCACTCATCTTTTGTTTGCTGACAGCCTACTACTGTTTTGTCATGCAGATATAGGTTCAGGTCAAACTTTGCTCAATTGTCTAAGTTCCTTCTCTAGATTTTCAAGAATGGATATGAATCCTTCCAAAAGTCAGTTTT
>JANVCL010000003.1:28372491-28386166 GCA_026546855.1 Erythroxylum incrassatum | reverse complement strand
TTTTGGATTACCATTGAGGAGTTTTGTGAAGCGTATATGTATAGTATTGAATCGAAATGCATGTCGTGAATGTATGTAAAGGAAATTGGTTACCTAATGTGTGTATGGTTGCAGGATTCGTATAGGGGGTGTTACAACCAAACTCATGAACTCCATCTTCTTTCGATCTTGATATATCTGCGAAGTGTATTTATCTCTAAACTCTCTTTGAAACTCTTGCCAAGTCATCTCTCAGGTCCCATAAGATCTCTTCACTGACTTCTACCAAGTCACTGCATTGCCTTTGAATAAGGAAACAATGTACTGTAACCTTCTTTCTACGGTACACTCCAGACGGTCTAAAATTATCTCTGTCTGTTCCCACTATGCCTCAGCCTCCTTAGGATCAGTAGTATCTCAAAATTATATTGAACACATCTTACGAATCCACTTATAGTTGAGATCCACCCTATAATCACCTCGAGCTAGTCTCGTAATAATAGCTTACTACATCATCTGTGGTGGGATTAACACATCTCCTCCTACCCTACTCGCTTTGGCATCCCCCTGATTTGGCACATCTAGAGCACGCATCAAACTTCCCGATTCTTAGGTGACTCAAGGCCAACATTATCATCTTTTGTAGCCAACCTAAAATAGAACACATCATTAGTTAGTTTTTTTAAATCAATATGTCCTTATAAATGTAAACCCGCTCTGATACCACCCAATGTGACCCTCCCCAAAATTCTTAAACCATAATTAACCAAATCATTTCCAAAGCATACCATTAACCATCAAATCCCTCATTAGTTCCAAAAAGAGAGGACTATTTGTTAAATACAAAATATTCTACACAACACAATTACCCAAACTGTCACATTAAAAATATATACATTCCAACAACTTTACAAAAGTAATATACTAGCCCCACCTATTCTTCATACTGTCTATCACGTGCACTAGGATTATCGACAATTACTCGATCTCCTAAAAAATGGTGGTAAGGGGTGGGTTGCCACTCAGTAAGGGTAACCAACGATACCTCAAAATCAAGTAACTAAAAAATGTATATAAGACTTAGTTAACCAATTAAATCATACGTATAATACGTATATATGACACTCAGTCAAATCCAAACAGTTGATAAACATTTCAAAAATTTTACCAAATTATGATTTACACAAATATTAGTTATAACTGTCATTTATGTTTTATTCCAATATTTAACTAAATTGCCTGGGCCTAGCTTGTAATAGCCCAGACGACCCATGCGTAGATATTGCCTACTTTGGGCCTTTTTAAGTGGCTCTTGGTCCACACCCATTACGCCTTTTTAAATGGCTCGTGGGCCACACCCTTTGGGCCTTTTTAAGTGGTTCGTGGTCCACACCCTCACAGTTTTGTTTTTCCACAGGACTTCTCAGGAGGTCACTCGTCTTGGTACTGCTCTGGCCCTGGCACGTTTAACTTCGGAGTTCTGATGGGATTCGATACATTATGGCAGGAAAAACGCGTCTGCAAAAGGAAAGTATCCACACCCTTACAAGGGGTGCTTCGTTCTCCCCAATCAATGTGGGATCTTAAAATTCACCCCGTAGGAGGCCCAGCGTCCCCCTGACACAACGGACCAGGTACTGGCTCTAATACCATTGTAATAGCCCAGACCACCTGCTCGCAGATATTGTCTGCTTTAGGCCTTTTTAAGTGGCTTGTGGTCCACACTCATTAGGCCTTTTTAAGTGATTTGTAGTCTACACGCTCACGGTTTTGTTGTTCACAGGAGTTCTCAGAAGGTCACCCATCCTGGTATTGCTCTTGCCCTAGAACGTTTAACTTTGGAGTTCTGATAGGATCCGGTGCGTTAAGGTAGGGAAAATGCATCTACAAGGGGAAGGTATCCATACTCTTATAAGGGGTGCTTCGTTCTCCTCCCCAACCGATGTGGGATCTTACATAGCTTAACTTAGTAGACTTACATCCAATGGTTTGCCGATTCATCTCAACTCGTCATAAACTCTCACTAAGTGGAAATGTCATTAAATGTATAACTATCAACACAGGATACCTTAATCTCTCTTAGTACCCCAGTATTACTCTAGTACCTTGCCATTTGCACAAGATATCCCCAAGACTCAAGATATCTCAATACCACTCCGGTACTATCCATCGGCATAAGATATCCCTGGGATTTAGGATGCCCCGGTATCTATCTACTCCACAGATAGATACCTAGTCACCACTCGCTTTTATCGACACAACCTATCAATCACATCGAATGTAGCCTATCTTAGGCAAGCTACCGATTCTCAATCTTCTCTAATTCTTCACAACATATTATCAACCAATCTTTATTTAATTAACACACCTCAGAAAACGTAACAAAATATAAAAATGAAACACCTTATACTATATTAATCATTTGATAATTAAAATAAATATAATTCATGTATGTAATTATTAATCATTAATTAAATTAATGACTAATTCAAAACATAATTTATTAATGACAAAATGATGTCCAAGGTTATTCTTATCTCGATTTCGGACTCAACTAATTGACAGTCTAAATTACTCCTTAATCAGACCTTCCAATCTAAAATTTACAAAATTCTATTAGACTAATTTACACAAAATTTTTAACCCAAATACATTTAATAATTCAACATTATTCTCTTTTCTAATTTATTCTTAATTATAAAAATAATATCCTTACTAACCTAACCCCTATAATTACTAAAATACCCTAACTAATTAAAATTCCTATTTTACCCTCATCCATTTCAAGTAATACCAAAAATACCCTTCAAGCAATAAATTCCATATTTACCCTTCACTTTTTGCTCTTCCTATTTTGCCCCTACGTGCAACTTAAATTTCTAAATCAATGTCATCATCTTCACCCTCTCCTCTTCTTTTCTCTTCTATTCTTTCATCATTTTTTAGCCCTATTTTCTCCACTTTTATCCCTTCATGCAACTTCAATTATTGTCTCAAACAACTACAACATGCAATCCAAATATAAGCTAGCGTAGGATGATCAAAAGTTACAAAAAAATGACATAATAACTACTGGCTAGAATTTTTATCTAAGTGTAAGGCAACCTCCACAACTCCCCTCCAATTTTTCTACAAAACAAACAAAATGAGGAAACCTACAAGAAAAGTGTTACATGCAGATGAAAGAGAGTGTTTTTAGATGCACTTACTAGCTGGGAAATGAAGAGAAAATGAAGAAGAAGATGGTGATTTACATTAGTGTTTAAGGCATTTCCAGATTTGTATTTCTATACAACTTAATGGTTTGTGGGTTGGACTGAGCTGTTGGATAAATTTTTAATTTACTGAGTGGGCTTCACATAATATTTGTTATATTTTACATGCCATGTTATTTAGATTTAATATTTATGCACATTTACATAAAATTAAAATTTGATTTAAATAATATTAAAAACATTTGTTGATAGAGATGTAATATTGTTTTCAAAAGGATTAAAAATTAAATATACTTTTATCCCATATATTTTTGACTATATTAAATTATTAATATAAAAATATTATATTAAATTTATAATTTTAAAATTTAAAATTTTAATCATGATTAAAATTATGAAAATATTCTAAATTTTCAATAACTCCACTTATTAATATTAATAAATAATATTTTAAAATTTTTATTTTTAAAAATATTTAAATAAAAAATATTTTTAATTTAAATTTTAAGTATATAAAAATTCAGTAACTCTTTTTATAATTTTAAAAGATTGAGTACTGGCGAAGTAGTCAACCATAATGCACAAACAATAATATTTTGAACTATGATACACACCCGGTTGAAAAAAAAATGGATTATGCTACCGAAGGTTGAATAGCATGAAAGCTCTAAGAATAATAATAAACTAAATAATCGGATGAATGATGATGCGTGTTGCAATTATTGTACCTTATCCCTTAACGAAAAACATATTTCTATTGGTTTGGTGTGGAGAAGGTTAAAAAGAATTTATCTTCAACGGAATTTAGATTAATTATAGTGAAACTTTGAACGCTTTCTTGCGTGTGAAAAGTATATTAAATATGCTTGACACTATTCTGATTTCTCAATTAAGCTGTACAGATAACATTTGAGCTGATTTGGCTTCTTGACTTTTAAATCCTATGATGTAACTACGACGTGGAGTCATTTGTTTCTGAGCTTAAATTTGACTTCGGTCAACAAACAAGGATTAAAAAACAAATATCAGAAGATTAGTGTGACTACAAGATCTCAATTTCCATCTGCCTTCGCAAACAACACTACATCAGTTACAGTAGTCTTTGAATGGATAAGCTTGTGTCTATAATTCTAATTCTAATAGCTTTCGATTTTTTTTAAGGTATAGGCAATGTCCAAACCAGTATAAGTACAACAACCTCTTGCATGATTTTGCAAACACAAAACTACAACTGAATATGATGTCTTTAAACTCTTCTATGTCGTCCCTTGCTCTTATAATTAGTTCACTCTTTTTAATCTCTTTAGTATCTGAAGCTCACAGTTACTCTAATGAGGAGTTTCTTCAATGCCTTGCTTCCAAAAATTGCACTTCCGATATTTCCAAAGTCGTTTACACCCCACAAAACTCCTCCTACTCCTCTGTCTTGCAGTTCTCTATTAAAAATCTACGCTTCAATACAGCTACTACGCCAAAACCAGTAGCGATAATCACCCCAGTTGACATATCCCAGATTCAAGCAGCCATTACTTGTTCTCGCAAACATGGCTTGCAAATTAGAGTTCGAAGTGGTGGCCATGACTTCGAAGGTCTCTCCTCCGTTTCTATTCTCCCATTTGTCATAGTGGATTTCATTAATCTTCGATCGGTAACAGTTGATGTAGAAAATATCAATGCGTGGGTTCAATCTGGGGCAACTCTCGGGGAACTTTACTACAAAATCGCCGAGAAAAGTAAAACTCTTGCCTTCCCGGCGGGAAGTTGTCCTTCAATTGGTGTTGGTGGGCATTTTAGTGGAGGAGGGTACGGACCCTTGTTGCGGAAATATGGTTTTGCAGTCGATAACATAATTGACGCTCAACTCGTTGATGTTAATGGAAGAATTCTCGACAGGTCATCAATGGGAGAAGATCTGTTTTGGGCAATTCGAGGCGGCGGAGGTAACACTTTCGGTATCGTGGTCTCCTGGAAGATAAACTTGGTTCCGGTTCCACCTACTGTGACGGTGTTTTCGGTCGTGAGAGTAGTGGACGACAATGCAACGAAGCTAGTGAATCGGTGGCAATACGTCGCCAACAAACTTGACGAACATCTGACCATATATTGTTTCCTAATAAGCCTTGATTTGAATGGAGATGGAAGAGGACAAGGAGCAGCTTTGTTCTCTGCTTTGTTTCTAGGCGGCGTGGATAGGCTACTTCGACTGATGCAAGACAAGTTTCCTGAGCTGGGTTTGAAGAGGGAAAATTGTACTGAAATGAGTTGGATAGAATCTATCTTATACTTCGCTGGACTCCCAAGAAACACTTCGGTCGATGCTTTATTGAATAGGACTTCAGGATCCAAATTAAATGTTAAGTTAAAGTCTGATTTTGTGAAAGAGCCTGTACCTGAAAATGCATGGGGAGAAATATGGAAGAGGTTAAACCAAGTTGACACTGGTGCTTTGGTTCTGGTGCCATATGGAGGAAAAATGAGTGAAATTCCAGAGTCTAGCATTCCATATCCACATAGAGCCGGGAATTTGTTCAAAGTGGGTTATGTGGTGGATTGGAATGAGACGGATAAGGAGGCATCACGAAGACATATAAGTTGGATCAGGAAGCTTTACAAGTACATGACTCCATATGTTTCCAAAAATCCTCGAGAAGCTTATGTGAACTACAGAGATCTTGATATAGGGACGAATAATTATGTTGGTAATACAAGTTACAGGAAAGCAAGCATTTGGGGTACCAAATATTTTAAGAATAACTTTGATAGATTGGTGCGTGTGAAGACTGAAGTTGATCCTGATAACTTCTTTCGAAATGAACAGAGCATCCCTCCTCTTTTGACCTAGTGGTCACACGAATTTCTTAAGAGATTGGGTACTGTTCAGAATGCAACGACAACAACTTAATGACGTTTCCATGGTTTCTTGTTATATAAACGTCTGTTCCTTCCTATTAGACTTCAATAAAAATTTGCTTTGTATTGATCTGTGTACAAATAATCAATATTTAAGTACTGAAGTTCACAATCTTCTAAACTACACCATATTTGAGCTTAAAATGTTTTTGTTTCCAATTTTAGTTTGAAGATTATAACATTCTGTCCCTATTTTCGATGTGTGTTTTCTGCACTTTATCATCAGCAAAACTCAGGGTCTTTCCTTTTTTTCTTTTCTCTACGCAAGAGAAGGTATTATGAGAATTGAACTATATTCATACTTTTGGACAACAAAAAATACGGAAGAGGCAAAAGAAAAAGAGAAATAGATGCTAAACAATCTTCTATATTATAAGGTAAATTGCTATCAAATAAAACATGAAATATGCCCATATAAATATAGGCTTACAGATAAACTAAACTACTATTTAACTTAAACAATAACTCTAACTAATAACAACTATTACTATTTAACTTAAATAATGACTCTAATTGGGACTTTAACAATCATAATTCAAGTTTATTATCTAACACCTTCTCTTAAACTTGTAATTCAATCTTTAATAATTCCAAGAATAGCTCTCAATCTGCAGAAATCTTCACATTTTAAAGCTTTGATAAACATATCGACAACTTGATCTTTAGATGTCATATGCTTCAACTGAATCTCTTTGTTCCCAATGCATTCTCTTATAAAATGGTACTTAGTGTCTATATGTTTATTTCTATTATGAAAAAATGGATTCTTTTCTAAAGCAATAACAGACTTATTATCAACAAAAGTATCCATAGCTCCATCTTGTTCAAATTTCAGCTCTTTCAATAACTTCCTCAACCAAATAGTAAGACAAACACAGGAAGCACCTGCAACATACTCAGCTTCACAAGTTGAAAGAGTAAAATCGGTTGTCTCTTTAAACTCCAAGCAAACATGGTACTACCCATAAAGAAAACAAAACCACTTGTACTTTTTCAATCGTCAACGTCTCCTCCCTAATCACTATCATTAAATGTAGATAATCTGAAATTATTTATAGCAGTATAAAATAAGTCATACTCTAGTGTTTCTTTAACATATTGAAGATTTCTCTTTGCTGCTTTCATGTGCATCAAAGTTGAAGCTTCCATGTAACGACTAATGACACCAACTCCATACAAGATATATGGTCTTGTAGAAGTTAAAAATCCCAATCTTTCAACCAGTATTTTGAATAAAGTTGGGTTTACCGTTTCTACATTATCGAACTTAGAAAGTCTATTATTCCTTGCATCATATATGAGAAGAGGCACCCAAAAATGGGCAATTTCTTGGAAACATTTTTTAGTCTTTTTAGATATTATTAGAGAGGATATGCAGGAACTGATTTATGTATGTGTATGATATATTATGTACTTTAATATTTTTATTTATTTAAACTTGATCCTACATTCCATTGGATTAGAAACTGAATTTATTATATCCATTTTGAACTCCTTTAAAATTGCTTTAGCATAAGTTTTATATAAGAGAAAAATCTCTTCACTTTGCTTCACTTCAATTCCAAGATAATAAGTCATAAGCCCCAAATCAGTCATCTCAAATTCTTCAATCATTTTCTTCTCAAATTCTTCAAACATCGTAGGATTACTACCTATAAAGATCAGATCATCAACATATAAACAAACATACATAATTTCTCCATTTTTGTTCTCCTTGACATATAAGGCATGCTCATACAGACATTTTGAGAAACCATCCTTCTAAAAATAATCATCAATACATGTATACCAAGCCCTTGGAGCTTGTTTAAGACCATATATGGCTTGCTTTATTCAACTTCAACACCTTATCTTCTTGTCCTTCAATGATGTAACCCAATGGTTGTTCCAAATAATCTTCCTCTAAAGTTCCATTCAAGAAGGCTAATTTTACATCCATATGATAAATCTTCCATCTCTGTTAAGCTGCCAATGAAATAATTAGTCGAATGGTCTCAAAGCGAGCCACTGGAGCAAAGACTTCATCATAATCAATTCTAGCTTTTTGAGTGATCCTTTTGCAACAAGTAGAGCCTTGTACTTCTCTACTTCTCCTTTTGAATTTTTCTTCACTTTATAAATCCACTTTACTGCTATAGGTCGCTTCCCTTTTGGAAGATCTATCAATCGCTAGGTATCATTCTTTTTAATTGCTTTCATCTCTTCATCCATATCAAATCACCATCTTTCGTCTTTGACAGGTTCTTCAAACTTCATTGGTTCTGTATCTGCTAACAAACAAAGCAGAGTAGAATTATTGATTTCTTTTGTTACTTCATATATTTCTTCTAAACTCCATATGCGATGTGGCCTCCGAGAGAAGGTTTGTGGAGACATAATCGTTTGAGTTATTTGAACTTCACGTGTAGGAGTTTACGGTGTAACATCAGTAAAAAATTTGATTCTAGGACTTATCTGCATCAAAAAATTTATCAAACAAAGGAAAATTTTCATAATTTTCATCTTGTGGCACATTCCACTCCCATAAGCCTTCTTCATCAGACTTAACATCTCTACTAATGATTGTTTTTCCATTCTGAAAATTGTAAAATTTATACCCTTTTGACTTTTCAGCATAGCCAACAGATATGAACTTTTGACTCTTATCATCCAATGGTTAGGTCAGTCCAAAACATGACGCTCTACACATTTCCAATGACATGGTTCTGTGTAGTCGTGAATTCTTGAGGGAGTCCTTGAGAGAGCTCCATACTACTAGCGGACAGGTGGAAGAAGCCTATACTTGGGTCAACGTGCACATGATAGTTCTTGAGGGACTACCACAAACCCACATAACACATAGATTTCAACATCTTATAAGCTTAATGCCCAACAAGGCACATTTTCTTGAAAACTTGTTTTTCATATGCTTGTTATATCTTAAAAACGATTTCCAAAAGTATGGTTCATAATCATGCATCATTTCAAAGAATCATTTTAAAAACAACTTTCCATAAATCATCACACACATCATGTATAAGCATGTAAGCATTAAACCCATATGAATGAGGTAGTTGCAAAATTTATTATTGACATTTATTGATAGAAAACTTTTATTAGCTTATCACCTAACTATAAAAGTGAAACCCACCTTGAAGTCCTTATCTATGGCTTGATTAAATATGCCTCTCCTCTTCCTCCTCTTAACCTTCTTGATTTTCTTCAACATTGACAAAAATCCCAAATCAAAAGAATTCAAATTGGAAAACCTATATAACCATATGCATGAAATTGATCCTGGAATACTTATACACATACCTTTCCTAAGCTCTTTGAACTAAAAACCTTTCAAAACTCCAAAAGAGTAAAAACAACTTACCTTAAATCTTCACCAAACAATGATTTTCTTAGCTCCAATGGAAGCTCTAATCTTCTTCTCCCTTTTTTCTTCTTGATCACTCTCAAAATCCCTCTTGAAGGTTAAGAAAAATCAAAACCTAGCTTGCTATTCTTTCTTTCCCTAAATTCACGAAACTCTCTCCCTTCTTTCTTCAATTTCATCTTCTCTCTCTTCCAAATGCATGAAACCCCATTTTCTTCTCTTTTACACCACTAATGATTGCATAAAGTCCCTCTTGCCCTTACTTTAATGCCTTTTGGTTTTTAAACGTACATGACTTGCCAAAATTGGCCTTACACTCTCCCACTACTTTAATAGTTCAAAGCCCTTAGCCCATATCATATTGTCTTACCCACATTAATATGCTAATCAATTCCAACATATCTAATCTAACAAGACTCCAAAATTAATCTAATCATGCTTATAATAAAAAAAATTCAGGGCCAACACCAAAGTTGTTGCATTTTAGATATCAATGATTGTAAGAACACATCTATTTTTTGTTTCGAATTTGTTGGCCCTAGCACAATCACTATCAAGAACATATATGCCTCTTTCATACACATCCAAGGAGGTAAATTGTAAGGAGTAACTATAATTGGCCATGAAGAATATTGTTGCCCAGATTAACCAAAAGATTGGAAACCATCTGTTGACAATCCCAACCGAACATTTCGACTTTCCATTGTAAATTCGAGATGGGTGTCATTGAAATATTTCCATGCTAGTGCTTCTGATGGATGGCTCATTACTTTATCTTCTTGTTCATGTTCAGCGTGCTATCTCATGTGAGATGTAGTCACATCAGAAGCATAAAGTCTTTGAAATCTCGGAGTAAGCGGGAAATAATACATCCACTTCCATGGAAATAATTTCTATTTCGTAAAACGCTTTCTTGGCTTAAACCGATCTTGACCATAGAATTTGCACTTTTCTAAGTTCACATTATCTCCCCAATACAACATACATCTCAACCGACAACAATCAATCTTCTATACAGGCAATCCAAGACCCCTAATCAGTTTCTTCATATTGTAGAAACTATCAACTATTGTATGATCAGCAGGTAATGATTCATTATACCACTCCAGAATTTTATCAAAACTATGATCCGAAATATGCCCTTCACTTTTTATGTTCAATAGGCGAGCAATTGAAGACAATTGGACCATTATCTCACAATTTGGCCACAATTCTCGGTCAGTTGACTGTAATAAGTCAAAAAATGCTTTTACTTGTAGATTAGGTTCTTCTTCAACATTTTCCCTATTTGTCTCAAATGTATAACCAAACCCATCGAAAACCATTTGCCTGTATGAGTTCTCCGCTACATCGACATCATTTCTTCTAGCTCCAACCTCCCCGTCATAATCATTTAAGTTGACAGGCGATTGTGCTTCATTTGTCCTGGAGGTGCTAGAAATCAACGGTTCCCCATATCATGTCCACTCAAAATAATTAGGGACAAACCCTTTTCTCTTCAAATGCAAATGAACTTCATCAATAGTAAGGAAGCATTTGTGTTTACACCTCTTACATGGACATCTGATCTTAAACCCATCCATATATACAGGTTGGGCGGATGCATATTGAATAAACGCATCAACTCCTCAACAAATGTAGGATTAATGAAACCATCACGATCTAATCTTCTATACATCCAAGATCTATCCCAGAAACTCATATGTAGAGAACTGTTTGTTTAACCCAGTGCATCTAAAGTTAGTCTGCTATGTTAGCCACATTTAACAAAACATGTCACAAGATAACGATTGATCACAATTTGATATTTAATGGATATTAAATATCAAACAATTGCCAAATAAGTATTAATAAACATATGAATATGTTTATGAATACCTATTTGAATTAATTCGCTGAACATATACAAGTTCATAAAAACATGCCTTGAAAAAATGTGCATATAACACATAAACAAAACCTCATCATCATTTACAAGAGCATCAATCAAATTATGGATTGACATTATTAAGGTTAGTTCATACCACAAACAAATAAATCAAGAGCAAAAAACTGTAGAAAAAATCAATTCACTAACCTCAATCGAAACGCAGAACAATATTCGTGAAGCACATGAAGGTTGATGATGATGACACAGCAACACTGAAAACCTACAACAAAATTGATCATACTATCATTAGAAAGCGGGATATATGACAACAGTTGCCATTTCATATTATACTCAATGAAGGTCATTAACTATATACTCAAATCATTCAACTAGCAGGTGTTATCCTCAATAATGATAAGTCTCCTCCGTAATAAGTTCATAACTTAAAACAAACATCAAATTTCTGGTAATTACAAAATCATATTTTTCGAGGATCCTTTTGAAATTTCGGCAGCATATGGACATCCCCCTTTTCAAATAAGGGTCCCCTGCAATAAAAATACACTTCTATATCAATCAGTACCCACAACGCAAATTAGGTTTCCATACTACATGTCTATTGTCAATTGTGTTAATTATAAAGGCACGTTAATGTCGGGTTAATTAGATAATTTAAGAAATGTTAAGGTACAAATGAGATGTTTGGAGTCTATTCTTTTAACTATAAAGAGCATATGTGTAAGCATTTAGTAAAACCTTTATCTTAGAACTAATTATTGATTCGATTATTTCAAACTCTTGGCACTTGTTTAGGTCGATATCACACCTTCTTTAAATTTAATAGTTTATTTTCTTGCATTTTAACCATATATCTCATTGGTTTCTCAATGTAGACTTATCAATTTTTCGATATCCTTAAGGTCTCTCACTTGTTGGTGAAGATGTGGATGATGAAGCTTGAGATAATGAAATGATGATGAAGCTTGAAATAATGAAGTGGTGAAATTCATAGAGAATAATCATTTTTGAATTTTTAAATACCCCTTCTTATTCTTTATATTCAAAATATGGGAGGAAATAATAAGATCCATATAATTAAGAGCTCCAAACATATGATGATTCTTCATCAAATTTAACATCTCTACTATTAACATTATTTCCTTTGCTTTAACATCTCTACTATAATTCAATAGCCTTTTGAGTTTTCATCATATCCAAAGAAAACAAACTTCTTACTTTGATAATCAAGTTTGCAACTTTTTTATTGTAGAACATGCATATGTAATAAAACCAATACTCTCAAATGTGATGAAATTGGCTACACTTCACTGTATGTTTCTTATAGAGGGACATTTTCAAGTTCATTATTGAATTATAATCTAAAAGATAAGTTGCATACAACATGATTATTTAGTTTCTCTCTGCTACTCTACTTTTTATAGAGATCTACAAACTATAGAAGAATGATGAATCCTATGGAACTCATAAAAACTCTTAAATCTAGAAATAAATTGTCCAATTTTATTAGTTCTCAAAGATTTATTTTCAAAACTACTCTTTTTTAATTAGATATTTAAAATTGTTAAATGCATTAAAAGCTTTAAACTTATACTTCACAATTTTACCGTATTTTTATTATAATCATCAATAAAGAGAATAAAGTAATAGCTTTAACCATAAAAAATAGAGGGTTGATGGAACCACAAACATCTATATGAATAAGTTGGTATGGGTTGGTGGATTTTGAAAATGATTATTTTTTAAAACTTTTCTTTGAATGCTTTCCAAGCAACTATGCCTAATATAATTATTCAAAATGAACTATACTTGAAATGACTCTAACTATCTTCTTCTGTCTTAGAACCTTGAGTGTATTAATAATCAAATGCTTATTCTTCATATGCTATATCATTTAAAGATCATTGACATTAATACTCAAACATATGGCATTCTTAGCTTTCAAGTTTAACAAAAATATCATATTGCTAGTTATAGTCATGATAAATAAGATTAGCATCAAAAAAGAGTATAATCCTTCATAGAAATTTGAAAAACATTCTCTATTTTTTGACGAATACTTAAAATGTTACATTTTTGTAGTGAAAAAGTTTAACTAGGAGAGACAAGCTTATATTATGAGCATATGCTTTCTTTCTTGTAAAATGTGTGCATTTGACTTTAATCTTCATCATTGTATTATCATTAAAGAGTATGGTATTTATCACTTTGATATCTAATTCTATAAAATTTTCTTTATAACCTGTCATGTGATTACTAGTTGTATTATCAAGGTATATTATGATCTTTTTATCTTTTAACTAATAGTTTACTATAAGTACT
>JANVCL010000003.1:28309600-28323375 GCA_026546855.1 Erythroxylum incrassatum | reverse complement strand
ATAATAAGAAGAAGAAGAAGAAGAAGAAGAAGAAGAAGAATATTGATAATTAATAACAACAACAATAACAATAACAATAATAATAATAATAATAATAATAATAATAATAATAATAGGAAGAAAGATTGTCTTTACCTATTCCGCATTTCACGAAATAGGTAAACACAAGGCGGAGATATCTGTAACTATTCCTGAAAGTGTATGAATAATTAAACGTGGGATTAATTATTCTATATGTTATTTTTTCGTGGGATAGGTAAAGACACGAGGGAGATATCTTTAGCTATTCCTGAAAGTGTAGAAATAACTAAACCTGGGATAAGTTATTCTATATGCTATTTTTTAACCAAACAAAAGAATAACTATTCATTAGGAATACATCAGCAATAGAATAGTTATTTCACTCAACCAAACATGCCATAAATGTATCTTTTGGTATCTAAAACGCAAGATCTAAAGAGCTACTAAAAGCATAGACAATAATATATTGATATAAGCATTAACTTTATGCATTAAGCAACAAACTTCTTTAATGTCTTTAGTGTCAAAATTTGAATACCATTGAGCTACAAGCTTATGGAAGTGATCAATTTCATTTAGTATTAGCAACAGTAAATCCACTTAAAAACTGTCTTACGATGGTTCCTGTCCTAAGTATGTGTGACTTAAATCTTCACCAAGTAGACTGGCTCAAGCCCAATTCTGTACTCGTTATTCTCGTCTTAGATTGCCTGATATTTGGGCTAATCATCTTATCAACTTGACCGAGTCTCAGAAGCAAAGCCCGTGTTTAAGACTGATTGATCCGAACGGAAAAAAATGGTATCAAGATAATCAATAACGTGTTTATTTGATGATATACTTATGATGTGGGCAATGCGTCCAGAAGAAAATTGAAAAAAAAACTGTATTTTTCGCTTTTGTTTATGTGGAAAAAATTCCAAATAATTAGCTCCTCCAAGAAAGAGTAGATGTTATTTTCTTCATTTTCTTGCAATTCTTTCTTCTCCATATCTTCATTTCCTATGCTTTTCTTTCTTTAGCTTCCTAATTTTCTCCCATTTGCATGCTAAAGGTCCACTACACTAATGATGATGTCTATCTTGATGATGGGAACAAATTCTCTATTCCGGTTAACCAGTTCTTATCTTGTTTCATTAAATTTTATCCTTATATTTATATGAGGTCCACATAAATGTATGGACAAAATTAAGTGGCACAGGGAACTCCAACCCTTTGTGGATGGATTAGTGCCAAAAGGTTGTTTTAGCTAATGATGAGATGAACAACTCAACACTCTTCAAATAACAACAAATTAGCATTTTGAAGTTTACTTCTTAGAATCAAAAACTTATTTCTAGTACCAAATGCAAAAACTTATCAATTGATACCTATAAGAAGGCGGCATTTTTATAGGTTGTCAATTTATTTTTAACCCCATAAATGAAACTAATATTATAATAATAACAAGAATTTAGTAAAAATTTCGTTGATATATAAAATTTGAGATGTTCTAGTAGTACATAACCTTATCCTTAACCTATAAAGAAATTGTTTCTGATATACTTTTATATATATATGTATGTGCATAACATATTAAAATAATAAAATAATAATTAAAAACATAATAATAATAATAATAATAATAATAATAATAATAATAATAATAAGAATAAGAATAAGAATAAGAATAATATAAAAATACTAATAACATTATAAAAATAAAAAATACAATATAGATAGAAAAAGTAAGGAGTAAAAATAAAAGATAAAATGAGTAAATAAATATACAAATAAAAAAGAAGGCAAGTGCATAAATAAATAAAATAAGTGATTATAAGTAAATATTTAGACTAGGTAAGAAAATGTTTAGGCTAAATACAAAACATAAGACTCGAAAGAAAATGTTTAAAAGACCTATGACAAAAGAAATGACCTCTCTAAATGAGATCCTTTATCTGTATCCTAATATGTCAAAATTTACTATTGAGGGTCATATCTTCAGCAAGTTTCAACAAAGTCATATCATTCTTGATCACTTCCCATCAGTTCTTCTTAGGCTTTCTCTTTTTTCTCTTACAGTCTTTAAATACAATCTTCTTGTATCTTCTCACTAGAGTGTCAAGGTGTCCCCTCTTAACATGTCAGAACCACCTAAGTTTTTCCCTCTTAGTTTTTCATTAAGATTAGTTACCTTTAATTTATCTCTTGTAATTACATTCTTAACCTTATCTCTTCTAGTAAGGTTGCATATCTAACAAAGTTTTTTCATCTCTGCTATCATTAGCTTATGACTATGTACCTGTTTGGTGAGCCTACAATCCTCCCTGTAGAGCATGGGCGACCTAATCGCTAAGTGATAAATTTTATCTTTGAGATTGAGTGATATCTTCTTGTCATATAAAAATCTTGATGTACCTATCCATTTAAGCCACCCTTATTTGAAACAGTAAATTATATCTTGATCAATCTTTTAATTGCTTTAGATGATAGATTATAGGTACTTAAAACACTCTTTCTGTGACATATCTTCTTAACTAATCTTTCCTTCCGCATCAAAATCCACCCTATAGCCTAAAAAGTTATATTATAAGTACTTAATCTTAGTTCTACTCAATTTAAAGTCCTTTGACTCTAACGTATCCTTACAATATTCTCTAAACTAATAAAAACTATGTGTAGGTTATGTTGTCTTTTCCTATAATATTCTATTAACCTTCTAAGGAGATGTAAAGCTTTCATGGTTTTGGGATATAGGAGCATCCTTTTTCTCTTTCTTCTCAATCTCTTTCTCTCATGACTTTATGGTGTGACTAAATAGTTTGATGATTCTATAATTGTCACAACTTTGGATGTCTCATTTGTTCTTGTACAGAGGAATTAACATACTAAGTTTCCACTCATCTAACATTTTGGTGGATTTAAGGATCACATTAAAAAGCTTGGTTAGTCAAGTAAAATCATCTTTACCTAGGCTCTTTCACACCTCTATGGATATCTCATTAAGCGCTACTATTCTTACACTCTTCATCTCCCTTAAAGTTCTTTTATTTTTTTCTTGTAAATTACAGACAAGTAGAGTTACTAAACTTTTTGAATGTCATCGTCTCTTGATGTCATTTCCAACCACGAGTACTCAACTTACTTCATCTTTTATATAACAAACTTGATCTAAGTTGTTTGTTAGCTCTCACCGACTTAAAAATATCATTTTCTCTATCTTTAGTTTTCTCTTAAGCTTTGTTTTAGCTTTTGAAATTATTTTCTTCACCTCTTTTTTAGCCAATTTGGAATTAACTTCTTTCTCTAACTCTATGATACTATCTAATAGAGTTTTATAGGCACTCTTTTTTATAACCTTTTTTCAAAAATCTTTATTCCACTATCAAGACTTTGTCTTATAACCCTCGCTTTTTAGAAATGAAACCAACATTGATAGTTATAAATAACTTCGATACAAATGTAAGTATATGTAGGAAAGTTAGCTTTAACTACTTTCTATATTGTCCTTATTAAGATATTTAGTTAATTTTTTTGGCATTATTTGTAATTGGACATATTTGGAATTATCATTATGATAAGAAATTTACCTTGGTGAGATTCTTGAAGATAAGATAGTGTGAAGAACAAAATCCTAGAGAAGATAGGATTTATTAGAGATAAGATCACCATGTTTTTATTGAAGATAATGTAGCAAAATTTTTAGATAATTTGAGCTATCTTTGGCAGCTATATTTTCGGTGATTTGAGCAATCTTTTTTTACTATGTTTCCCTACATAATGTGGACGATTTGGATTGTTGTATTGTCGATTTTGTGAGAGAAAAACTTGCAATCAATTGATCAATATTTGCAGTTGTGTTTTCTTTATGAGTGGGTAAATATTACATGATCTATCCATCATCTTTGGCAGCTGCATTTGTGAAAAATATGCAGGCAATTGATTATCGATTACAGCTACATTTTCTTGATGCTTGGGTGAACAATTCGTGATTTATCCATCTATAATTGCAGCTACATTTTATGTGATTTGATGATCAATTACACGTTTAATTGATGATTTGTATGGCTGCGTTTTTTATGATTAATGATCTGGGGCTGTTGGTTAGATTGATGATTTAGAGCTGTTAGATTTTGTAGTGTTTTCGTGATTGAATACAACATATACAACAATCCATCGATTGATTTTACAGCTGTGTTTATAGGATGTTTCGGTAATGAAACACATGTTCATTTTATGATCTTTGTGGCTACTGTGTGTGAGAATCTTCAGTGATTATTTTGAAAGTTTGCAACATAATTTTTGTTGGATAACTCTCCATGATTTTAGGTTGATGAGGCTACACATGTAGGGGAGTGTCTTTTGACTTAAAGTATTTCCTTATTTATGTCTTCATTGATTTAATCATTGGGTTATTATTTTCATCTTTATTAAAGCTTGTTGTTGCAAAAATCTTCTAATATTAACACGAGGTGGTCGTGTTATTAGGAGTGATATACTTTTACGAGGTGTGAGTACGAGTTCATAGTGTCAAGGGTTGAGTGTATCACCTTAGTCAAACCTTGGATAAAACTATTGTAGCACAGGTAAAAGTTAATTAAGCTAGGTAAGGGTTCCGCATATGTAGGTTAGGTGTGTCAAACTTCGTTACCAAATTTTGGTTGTTAATTTATGTTTACTTTTTCTGTTTGCGTTTTTCTAGAAAATTAATAGTTGTTCATATAGTTGTTTTGTATTAAACAACTAGCATATACAATTTAAGGAAAATGAGGCAGAATAAGATCTTTACCACAATACATCCTTCGAAACTTTCAATCCTATTGCTTGAAAATTTATACACACATATATACATATATGCGACCTTTCACATTTTTTTGAAAAATAGAAAATTGAATTAATAAAGAAGGATAAAGTTACAGAGGCAAAGATTTCCAAGGGAGAACCCTTAGCATACAATACAACAGAAAGTAACTACCAAATCATAACAACAAAACAACGTATGAAATTTCAGAACTTTTGAACTTCGTTCAAAGGTGGAGCAAGGTGCTACAATAATGTCAAATCCTTAGTGCCTTTAACATCTGTCTTGCATTACTTTCTTCCAACTGGCCAGAGCTAGCATTCGTATGGCAATGAAAAGGATCTTCTCCTAACTTGAAGGGATGTTTATGTTCTCGACGATGATGCTTCGGGCTACCTACCCCACCCGAAGAAGCTCTACCATGAATTGCTTTCCAACTAGATCTCTATATACGTAAAGAGGAAGGAACATTTGAGCTACAAGTTAATTATAGTTTCTTAGTCATAACAAGCTCCCAAATTTCAGTGATTATTAAAGAGATCAAACATTCCTTAGTAGATGATTTGTTCTTAAAGCGTCGAAGATTCTGTTGCCTCCAAAGCAAGTGGATACAAACTCCCAAGACAATAATATGAACAAGTACTTGCGTTGAGAAACCATTAGTAATATATGAAATAGATATCCTTGGATCCGTCCAAAAACATAGAGCAGTGACGTATTCCCATATTGTTTTGTTAAAATAACATTAAAAAAAAGGTGGTTACAAGATTCAATCTGCAAGGAGAACATGGGACAATATTTGTCCATTTGCACATAAGGTATTCGGTCTGTTGTAGATAGTTTGTTCTGGATGGCTAACCCGATGATGAAAGATATCCTCGGGGTTAGATGCTTACTCCATACCGTAGTGGCCCAAGAAAATGTGGATCAATGCCTATGTAAATTATCACATATGATTCTGTTTGTGAGTTTGTCAAGTGGAATACCTTTCCAGAAGAAGACGCCAGGTTCATGAGGTGTCGAAGGGTAGCTAGGCTAAAAATGCATTAAACTTCTAGGAAAATTCCATGAGTTTCCATCAATGAAGGATCTCATCTGTGTTTTTAATGGAAATGATGAGGAAGTTTTTGAAAGATTCGTCAGTTGTATTAAGGGCCCCTGCTGGACCAATTATCATACCACAAAGAAGCCAAACGACTATCCTTAATTTCACATGAACTCTCATGTTGACAGCATCTCTTAATTTCAGTAGTTGAGTGAGGAAAAAAGAATTTGTAGCTTTTGGTTTAATAGCTCATATGTTGTTCCCTTTAAGGAAATATACATGTAACCACTTTATTCACAAACTTTTCTTATCTTACAGTACCTACCAGAATCTCTTAAGAATCAAAGAATGGTTAGTAGCGTTGATGGAGAGGATATTCAGACTTCTTATTTCGAAAAACATATGTCAGTCTATTTCACCTTTATTGCTCTAGGATTATCATTTGAGTGACTCCAAAAGAAGGATCTAAAAATCCTTTGGATCGCTTTAATAATGATTTCAAATAAGAAGATATTTCTCAAAAGTTTTTTTTCCCCGTACGTTACAATGCACAGCATATTTGACTATTAGATAAATTGGACTTCCTTGAAATGATAAACAATCTTGCTTGTACGCTCATACACTTTGAAGAATAACCTTGTAACACAAGAATGTTCTTCGTTTCAACTTTGAACTTTCCGATTTCGTGCATGGTGAGATTACTACTATCGCTGGATAATGCCTACAAATATGCAACCTACGTCCCGCGTCCTTAGCTTATCACAAACATGAAAGTGTCAAAGTTAGAGGTTTTTCTATCTTTTCTCGTTCTTTTAGCCTCATCAGTTTTTTGTGTGACTTCAGATTCTGGTTATTACAGTTATTCTCAATGTTTCTCCTCTTATTTACACCCTTCCAAACCATTTCCATCACCGGTTTTCCTCACAAAAGATAGCCATGCCTACTTAGATGTCTTGCGATCGTCCATTCATAACCTCAAATTCTTGAATACTTCAATTTCGAAACCTGAATTTATAGTCATCCCGTTTCACGAATCTCACATCCAAGCTGCCATTTCTTGTTCCAAAAAGTTCCATTTGCAGGTAAGAGTTCGAAGTGGGGGTCATGACTATGAGGGCCTATCCTATGTGTCATACACAGAACAGTTTGTGCTTATTGATCTTGTCAATCTCAGGTCCATCAGTGTTGACATAGAAAACGAAAGTGCATGGGTCCAGTCTGGAGCAACTTTAGGGGAGTTCTACTACAAAATTGCGGAGAAAAGCAAAATCTATGGCTTCCCAGCTGGCAGTTGTCCTAGTGTAGGTGTTGGAGGGCACTTTAGTGGAGGAGGCTTTGGTACAATATTTAGGAAGTTTGGCTTAGCCGCTGATAATGTAATTGATGCTAAGATAATTGATGCAAACGGTCAAATTTTCAACAGAAACTCCATGGGAGAAGATCTCTTTTGGGCCATTCGAGGAGGTGGCGGAGCAAGCTTTGGAGTCGTTATTGCATGGAAAGTTAGGATAGTTTCAGTCCCCCCAATAGTGACTGTCTGTAATGTCCCAAAAACATTGGAAGACGGCGCCGGTAAACTTCTTCAGAAGTGGCAAAATATTGGCCATACGCTCCCTGAAGAGCTTTTCCTCCATGCAGTGATAGGAGTTGTTACTACTTCAGGACTAAATAGCAGCAGAACAGTTCAGGTTACATTTGACTCCTTGTTTCTCGGGGAAACAAAGGAACTTCTACCTGTGTTACAAGGTAGCTTTCCTGAGCTTGGATTAATGCGCGAAAACTGTACTGAGATGAGTTGGATCCAATCTGTGCTATACTTTGCTGGTTTCTCAACAAATGGTTCCTTGGATGTTCTCCTTGACCGATTCAATCAATCCAAGAGCTTCTTCAAAGCAAAGTCAGATTATGTAACAAAACCTATCTCAGACTCTGGATTGGAAGGTTTGTACAAGAAACTTCTTGAAGATGAGAATATAACACTGATATTAACACCTTATGGAGGAAAGATGAGTGAGATAGCAGACACAGAAACACCTTTCCCACATAGGAAAGGAAACATTTACAAGATCCAGTACATATTGTATTGGGATTCAGAAGAAGAAACGGAGAAGCGCCAGAGTTGGATGAGAAGTTTGTATGCATATATGACACCTTATGTTTCAAAGTCGCCTAGAGCTGCCTATTTGAACTATAGGGACCTTGATTTGGGAGTCAACAAGGATGGTAATACAAGCTATGCACAAGCTAGTGTGTGGGGTTTGAAGTACTTCAAGAACAATTTCAAGAGACTAGTAAGAGTGAAGACTGCAACAGATCCCTCCAACTTCTTCCGGAACGAGCAAAGCATCCCAATTTTTAAGTTCATTTGAACTTAACAATTAAAATCTGTTTTATGGGACGGAATACAACTTTCCAGGGTATTTAAACTTCAGCTGCTTTAATATTTTGCCGTGCGATTAAAACGTCTCTGTGTGTAGTCCGGCCTGGCGTTTGTGCTGGTGTTGGTTGCTAAACTTATCCAGTCATTCTATTTTCATATTTTAAATCGTTACTTGCAATAAAACATGGCTGAATATTTGAAGAAATCCGTTGGTACTCAAAGCATAATTCGCAACTTTTTAATTATAAACTGGAAGACTAATTAATAAAACATTTTAAGAAGGGTCTTATTAATCTAGATTCTCTGTCCAATATTACTATATCTTATTCTGTCTTATAGAATCTCAGCCATTTATTTTGTAGTATCCATGCGAGACCTATGTGGGACCCACATAAATAAATGGCTGAGATTTATTGGACACAATAAAACAACATAATATTAGACATAAAATCTGAACTCCTAAATTAGGTTCAAAATAGTACGAAACCAGTCGATCCTAAAATGAACCTACCATTTTTACCATAAAATTGGTATATTTCATGAATATTTTTGTTTAAATTAGAATTTTGTTGTAATGAGAGAAATTATAAAGTAGATTATGAGCATACCTGCAAAACCAAGGATAAGAAGATTGGAATTCCATATTCAGGATACCTGTAACACTAAGCTGAAACTCATCGCCGATATTCATGATAATCTTTTCACAATTATAGAAGGTCGGCTTTGATAATCGGTATTTTTTCTATCGGGTTTGGTACTAAGTAAAGATCAAACCCAAATCGCTGGCGTAGATTAAGGTGAGGTTGGAAGAATAATATATACATTGGCCGAATAAGGTAGGCAAACATCGTCAAGTCAAGGCGTAATTAATACAAAGGATGAAAATACGTTTTGCCTTTGATGTGTGCGTCAAAATTTAAGTTAGACTTTTTTTTATTTTTGATAAGATAAAGATATTTGTATTAACTCAAGCTAAGCTTGACCAAAGAATGCATCGCGATGGCAAAAATCATTGTTGCAACGTCAAAACAGACAGAGCAAATCTAGAAAAAATCTATGATTCTTAGTCGTCTGATTTTTATCAGTGCATCGCATATTCCAGCATGAGGGTTTCCTCATGTATGGACTAAGATTTATCCGATTTTCTTTGGCTAGGAAGAGTTCTCTAATCCATTGGATTGTTGTGTCCACCATTTTCTACACTTCTATGGCCTTGCCCTTATGCACGACAGGATTCTCTGTCCAATATTATGGAATCTTATTTTGTCCCATAAATTTCAACCATTTATTTATGCGAATTCTGCTTCCATATATGCGAGACCCATATAAATAAATAGTTGAGATTTATATAACAGAATAAAACACTATAAAATTAAGCAGAAGATCCAGATTCCCCTTATATAACTTGCTGTTTTGTTAGCTCCAGATTGTGTAAACAACACAAAAGAATGAACAAAATTTAAGTTAGATTTTAACGTTTGATAATCTATGAATACAATTTAAACATTACAAAAGCCATTTACAATGACCCATAGCTTGACAAAACCCCTAAGGTTAATTTTGTTCACTTAGCCATTGTCAAGGATGACAAAATTGTTAGTCAAGGTTTTCACCTTGATGTTGGACAGACTTGATTTCTTGTATAGTTTGGTGTTTTAAGCCACTATACGCGAGAGATAGTGTGGTGTACGACAAGTAACTACTAGAAATTACGTTCAGGTTTTTGTTCTCAGAGATGCCAAGGATTTAGCTTAGAATGCAATGACTTGCGTGATCTTAGAACCTTGGAATCATGCCTAACAATCTAGACATTTGAACGCCTTAAATCCCTAAACTGATTACGTATTTTATTTTTCACATCAAATCTTTTGTTTCAGTTATTCTATTCCAATCATATTTTATATATTTACGTGAGTCAATATAAATATGTAGATAAAATTTAATAAAACATGATAGAAATATCTAATCTCTTTATTTTTAAAGGTTTCTGTCAACTACACATATTCTTTAATAAGAAATTGGCCAAATCAGTAGAATTAAGGGATCCTTAACGGTTCCATCAATTGAGGTCATTCTATATTTTTTCAAATATTAAATTTATTTATACATTGTAAAATGTTGAAATTTTGGTGTAGATGATAAATGATAAAATAAACTTTTCAACCTTAAGAATAAATTTTAACACGTTTTATTTTTATCACATCCCACGTGAAAGAATTTATAAAATCAGAGAAAAAGATTTGTATTCCAACTCTTATCTTTTGATTTGTGGTTCTCTTAAACTTAAATTGAAATTGTTATTGGGTTAATCTAAACTTGAGTTATTATAGACGGTATCATATAAGGCCTCTACTAATATGATGTTAGCTAGCTTGGGGTGTACCAAGCGAAATTTGGCGGACCTATAGTACACAGGGACAATGAGGGTTGGAAGTAGCGCGTGCAAGGCCTTGAGTAATGGGAAACTTTTGGTGGGCTAGCAGTCAAGGCCGGCCTAGGCAAAAGTTGGACGACATATATTTAAGACTCATGTTTATAAACGATCAAATAAGATTTATTTTTATTTTTATAATAAAATAAAATAAAATAAAATAGAATTTACTCTTAACCTCATAAAGAATAACAAAAATGTTCATATTTTACTTATTTTTATTCTTTGTGAAGGCCCAAAAATAAGTTAAAATAGGAAGTTTTTTTACTTTGTCCAAAACCTGAAAAAAAAAAGGAGAGGTGAAAAGTTTATTAATCTATGATAAATAGCACTAATAAACTCCTAGTTATCTATTTTCCGGTTTTATGTTTTATTGTTATTAGGTTAACTTAAACTTGGGTTGCTACGTATAAGGTGGAAAATGTTTATAAACTTATAGAAAAGACTACAAATGGACTTGAACTAGTTATTTTCAAGCTTGTGTTTCCGCTAAACTAAAGTATGCAGAGACCTAAATAAACGTATATATACTTATTAAAAAGCAAGTTCAATAAATTGACTTGATATAAAAATTTTATTTAGAAAATTAATTATATGTTTATAGAAATTTTTATTGTGGTAATTATATAAGTGATTATTTAACTTGAGATTTTCAAAATGTCTCATATTGATAAAACCTGAAAACTAGAAGAAGACAAGAGATGAACGCAAGCACAAATTTAAACTCTCACCATACCCAGAGCACAATTTTATTTTCTCATCATCCAAACAAATGAACTGTTTAGCTCCTTTTATAGAGCTGAAAAAACGCAGTTAACTTGTACAGGCTGAGCTGGCAAAAGGTTTTTAGCTACTTTTCTGAAAATGTAACCAAAATGTTTTAGTTACGATTTGTAAAATATAGGAAAATTTTTAATCTGCATTTTAACGAAATATTATACCATGTTGAATTATAATTATTTGTTAAATTTTTAATCCATATTATTGTATATAATATTTAGATTTTTTCTTAATTTAGTATACAAAAAAGTGTGCAAAAATAATTGATAATTTGAAGCATTGTATATAAAAATTTATCATTATATTTCTTCATGTAAAAGATTTTAATTTCAATTTCAACGATAGTTATATACAAAATAATAAATACATATACTAGTTTATAAGATAATACAAATCACTTAGCTCTGTTGCATCCTCTCCAAATCTGTAATCTAAAAAAAAGTATTAAACTTAAATTATAATAAAAACATGAATTAAAAAAAGTATAAGATATGTAATTAATATAATTCATTTTCATCACTGCTTTGATAATCCTGACCAATTAATTTTTAGAGGTATTTTTCATGCTTGGCCAAATTTTTTTCAATATGTTGTAATTTAACCTTAAGCCACTTATATTTCTTCTTCAAGATGTTGAATGTATGTTGATCTTGATGAGGATGAAACATTTGGCTTAGGACTAAATCCAAGACCTTTGATAGAACTGGATTGTGTATCAAGCATGATGTTTCAAATGTCTTCTACATTTACCTCATTTCTCTTAGACATTGATTTTTGTAACGACTCTTACATCTAATTCTAAAATTAAAAAAAGACAAAACCAATATTCAATGCAAATATTATTAATTAGTGTTGTCTAAATAAATAAAGTTAAATTTTAAATAATTTTTTATACTTACATAGTTATTTTCCGCTTCTTTTAACATCCACCCTTGACCTTCCTTATAGTGAGTAAGTTTCTATAATATGATCCTATCACACTCTTGTCCATGCAGTTCCTTTAACTCAGTTTCATGGAAAAACTAAAATACAATGCACAATAAATGATATAGTGTTTATTGATATAATTATAACTTGTAAACAAAGATCTTACATATTCATTTTGGACAACATACGATTTAGAGCCTTAATTGTGAGGAGTGTTCATTTTTTTTCTCTATTGACCTTTTTCTTCTCACATTTTCGCAAAATAAAGAAGAAAAGATAGTCATTAAATCATCTAACAAGATTAATGGAAGCAAATGTGAAAGAAAATAAAACAAACCTAAAATTTAGGAGAGGCCCAATAATCACAGAAACTATTCCATCCATTTCGGAACATGTCTCCTTACCTTTGCATCAGAAGGAAAAGATTTGTAATATTGATGCAACCTAAATAGTTTTTTTTATTATTCCTGAATTTCTTCTTACTGGACTGGTTTGCCCTGATTTCACAATATGAATTTGATCGTATTTGCTAGCTGTTTACCTAATTCAAAACAAGAATCAGTGCCTCCTAGCTAGTTGAGCTGAGAAAATGCTTGATTCGTGTATGCTGAATCACTTATGAAGGTACGTACATGTAACACCCCACTCCCGCGTGACTCGAACCCGACATCATTGGTGATGTCCGAGTCCGTGCCCCGCGAGGGTGACGTACTACATCAGTCAGTTAGACGAAACTCAGTATAAATATTTTTTCTTTTTTCATTACACTCATGTGCGCGGAATAGACAGTAACAATCTTGAGCCCACGTTCAAAGAAAGCATTTTCAGTTATTACAATAATTCAACAATAATTTGCAAAAGTCATTTAATGAACAAAAAGCCATAACCAAATCGGGCTCATTATAAATACAAAGCATCCTTTTACAGAGATTTCAGAATACAAGTATGGGACACTAATGCAGACGCGAACTGATCCCGACCTCTATCTTTCACTTGTCTGCAGTAGGCATACTCCCGTGTCTAGCGGGGTACTCTTCAAGGCCTGAAAAATAGATGGAAATTTTGGATGAGTTTTGCAAACTCAGTGAGAAGTCATCATCGATGGTTCGCCCAATTCATGCAGCATACAAGCACATTACAGTAATAACACAGTCAGAAATACCATCTCACTCAATAGATATAAGCAGATCATAATTTTATAAGGCATTCATGCTTTTTTTTCATTTACAGTATTCAGTCAAATATGTATGCAATGCACATGTGACACTTTCCATTTTTATTACAGTGTTGAGACCGAGCGCTTAAACAGTAAACAGTATTCAGTAGACGCGTCTAGGGAATATCTATCTCCCTTCGAGCTCAAGACTCGTTTTCAGTGTCAGTGAGCTGCTCCGGTCACAACTGTTATTAT